>JAANYP010008617.1:0-250000 GCA_020465985.1 Centrapalus pauciflorus
TATATATATATATATATATATATATATATATATATATATATATATATATATAGGGTGAGGATAAAATGAGGACCGTGCTTAAAATGATGACGGTAAGAACCAATGAAATCGCTGGAATTTGTGAACCAACCAATAAGATTCAAAGTGGTAATTTTGTAATTAAGTAGACTTTTATACCCATTTTAAATCATGTAGAGGGTATTATGGTCATTTGTGCACCATTTTAATTTTGACAAATATATATTACTAATTAAGATGTAAACAGAAGAATTCACGGTTTATCAGTCACGGTTTTAGGGGGTTTGGCACCGGCGATTCACGGCGGCTAGGGTATCGGCGATTCACGGCGGCTAGGATATCAGCGATTCACGGCGACCTTTGTGCTTTTGGGGTTGAAGGCAGCATCGTAGGTTCACGGTGGCACTGACTTTGGGCTTTTCACGGCTGAGGTGGTTCTTTTGGGGTTCAAGACAGCACCGGTGGTTCACGGCGGCACCGGGTTTCTGCTTTTCAAGGCGGCGCTGGTGGTTCACAACGGCAGCGGGTTTCTGCTTTTCACGGCGGACTAGTTCTTTTGGGGTTCAAGGCGGCGCTAGAGGTTCACGCCGGCACCCGGTTTCGGCTATTCACGGCACCGGTGGTTCACGTAGGCATACCATTTGGTTCACGGTGCACGTCGGTATACGGTCAGAGAGTGAATTGTAGAGTGGTTCACCGGGAGATTGGGGTCGAAGGTGTTGGTTCACAGCGGTGTTTTTTTGACAATTTCTAAGGTGGTTCACGGTGGTTCATTGTTTTTTTGACGATTTCTAAGGTGGTTCACGGTGTTTATTTTGACAATTTCGAAGGTGGCATACCATTTGGTTCACGGTAAATTTAATTTGTTGTTTTACATATAATCAGTTGGTTGTTTTGCAATGAGATGATTTCATTTGGGTGTGAAACTGCCTTTGGATTCACATAGCATAATAATGGTTCACTGAACAATTTGTTGTGAAACTTTAAATCATTGATGTCGTGGTTTACGTATATTCATATGATTCACACTCGCATTAATCACCATGATAACTGAGTTTAATGCAATGTTGTTTTTTGGGTGATAAATTGATGTTTTTTCTGTGATTAATGTGTTGTTGAGGTCAGTGGTTCACATAAAGTGTATAAATCTGTGAACCAAATGATTCACAATTTTTCTTGTGAATTCAGACTGTGTATAAATCCGTGAACTAAGAAAACTGTGAATTCATTCATGGGTAACGATATATTGGATGATGCAACAAAGCATCTCGTTTATTTCTTTAACAAATAAAATATTTGAAACGTGGAACAAAATTACTTACGTTCATCTTCATCCATGATTGTTCAAGTTCTTTGTAATACTCGATTATATCAATTGCGGAATCTTGATAAACGAAACAACTTATGATATTTATAAAATAAAAACAACCAATTTAAAGAAAAATATGATTTTTTAATTTTTTATTGAGATTGTGTTAACATATATTGAAGATTAGGTTGGAGATTTGAGAATTGAAAATTTTTTAAAACATTGGAGATTTGAATATTTTCTCAGGTAGTGGACGATTTGCTTGGATGATTGTTAAGATTATAAAAGATATACATTGACCGAGTATAACTAATTAATTGTTAAGTTTCGATTTTTTTTTAAATAATAAAATAAATCATGTTACCATATATAATAATCAATAAAATGTCCATAATGCCCTTAAAGTAGAGAGAAGAATATTGCTTATGTGGCGATTTTTCATTGGTTCTTACCGGCCTCATTTTAAGCACGGTCCTCATTTGATCCACCCTCTATATATATATATATATATATATATATATATATATATATATATATATATATATATATATATATATATATATATATATATATATATATATATAGGTTCAATGGAGAACCTCTATGCTTCTGGCTTCTCTCAACTCTCAGTCTCAATCACACCTCGTCATAGAAAGTCAGAAAGATTAGATGAAGAATTGAATATTCAAGAGGTAATCGATATATTATAATCAAGAAGGATTTATGATTTCTCAAATAATGCTACACACTGAGTCATCGACAAAAGTTCCTTTTTTGTTGTTTGGCTAATTAATTTGGCAATGAACTGCTAGTACCAAATTTTTTAAGATTTATGTCTTTTTGGGTCCCTATATTTGAATGTGAATATGTGATACTAATCATCAACACACAAGAAATTTATGAATTGTTATGTGTCTTGGCTTCTTAAAAAATTATTATTAGTGTGTTACTTCATGTCTTGAATTCGATTAGATTAGTTACAGGAAATCCATGTTAAATACTTATATGTTTTGTTATTTAGTATGTTGAATTCATGGAAACAAGGAATTAAGGACTAAAGAGTAGTCAGTTATTCAATAAACGATAGTTAATACACAAATTGAGTGATTGGCTAATATCAAGCATTCGCGCAATGTTCATATGTGAATAATTGCAATGCGCCATATAACAAGTTAATTTGAGTAATAATAAGATTTATTGTGAAATCAATTGTTGTTTTAGTATATTGATTTCATGGAAATAATAAGAAGATGAATTGATTTTTTTAATAATTGACAATAACTGAATATCAACATTAATATGTTGATTTCATTGTTAATCAATAATTGGTTTTTTATTTTTTTAATCATTGACATTATTTGTGTATTGACATTAGTATGTTGCTTTTATTGTTTAATCAATGAATAATATTAGTATGTTGATCTCATTACTTAATAAGTGATTTTTTATTTCTTTAATTTGTAGATGTTGAATGTTGCCTATTGATTGAGTAACAAAAAGAAGAATAGAACAGACATTCATGTGTTATCTTTTTAAGCTTACAACTTGTTTAGTTGTTTTAATGATTACTTCATTATAATCTATACTATTGATTAGCGTGTTCTACTTTCATAGCAATTAATATCATTTACACTATTGATTAGCACTAGTCATGACGGCCCGTGCGATGCACCGGGCTAATTGATTTTTTATTTAAAATATTATGTAATTATCAAAAATGTATGTTTGTTAAGGCCATTATATAAACTCTAGATTGACAAATATCATATCAAATTGTATCGTCAAACAAATTTGTGTGCATAATCAACTACATTAAGACCATACAAAAGGTGTCATGATAGTAATGAAAGAAAATTGTTAAATGACATTAGAAAACTTAGATTAATGAACGTGAAAGATGTCTGAAAATAATACTTGTCAAAAATTAAAAAAAAAAAAAGTTTTTTAGGCTAGGTCATTTAACTTACAACTTGCTATCTCGGTATTATGATAATATAAAACCAATATACTAAACTAATAATCTTACAGATAATGAGTTAAAATATTAAATTATAAGTTCAATAAAAATTCTTCATAAATTATTGGTATGAGAGTACATTGACAGATAGACATACGTATTAAAAGTCATTTTATAGACTGTATTTTGTATGTAATGCTTCACTATGTTAGTATATTTACATATTTAACAAAAGTTAATTAAATGATTACTACTATTGTTAGTTAATAAGTCATTATTAATTCAAGTAACTAATACTTTTTTTATTTATCGCATATAACTCAAATTTTATGTCAATAAATTTAAAAATACAATACATCAATGTTTTTTTTCCAATATTTATGTTACAATATGATTTTGTACATCGTGGTATTTTTTGTATCTGAGATTTCATTTTGCTTTGATATTTTAGACATTTGTTACGTGTAATTTATCATCTATTTTGAAGTCTTTGTATATAAAAAAATTTAGAGTTAAGAATTCATATATACATAAACAAATAATTATCACGTTATGATTCATTCTTTTACAAAATATGCAATGAAAATTACGTGCAAATTATAAGAAATATTTAATTTTTTTTTATCTTTTTTGTTATTTATTCCTTAGTGATACAAAATACAAAAGTTGATGTCATTATTTATGAAACTACAAAAGTTGATGTTATTAATGATAAAAAAATAAATACTGTTGCCATAAATGATAAAAATGTAAATTGTTATTATTTTTAGCAACCGACGTTTAATATTTAATTAAATTAATAGCTAAAATGTTATTTAAAACCGTCATAAATAGACTTTATCATTATTTGATTATTTGATGATTGAATTATTAGTTAAATGAGGTTATACCATCTAGAACATTAATTATTAATTTAATAAATATTAAAAATTAATCAGATTAGTGTCTTAAATAATCATATATTAATTAAATATAACATCAATGTAATTTATCGTTAAATATTTAAGTAATCTTAAATAAATTATTATTAGTAATTTATTTCATATTTATGTTTTTATTGGGTAATTATGCTAGATGATAATTTTGTTAAAGATCTAGTATGATGATTTATTTTAATTGAATATGATAATTATATAAAGACTCAATTTTAGTAAAATAAAAATAATTAAGTAACCGAACACCATAACTTATAATGCTTAACTTTTTAATGACAACTGGAATTTAAATTTTAAAATTACATATACATCATGTATTTTATAGTTAGAAACCAATAATCTTTTATAACATAAGTTAATATATGAATTTATTAACTTAGTTATGATACATGTTAATTATTGTCTTAAGAAAAATTATTTAATTAGTAGTCATACCTTAATCATTAAAATTATGTGCATATTAAATTTATTTATTGGCTAATTAATTGATATTATATTAGCTTTTTAGTTGTGACTAACAAAATCAAAATCATATGCCAAGAAACTATAACAACTTTCATAAATCATTTTAGATTTCATAAATTTAAAACTTTAATGGAACAATTAGTAAAAAAAAAAATTGATTTTCGTTTATATGGCCAAGGATGTAAGCTCATAATTTTTTTTTAATGAGAATAATATCAAATTCACAAACAATGTTACAAATTCTTACATAATTACAAATGAAATTATATTACAAAATCATGAAGATCGTTACATGGATTTATGCAAAACTAAATTTTAGATTGTGAGCTTTATGATTTATGTACTTTTCAATATGAAATTTATAACACTATATATTTGTGAGATAAATAACATTGACTTCTATAAGATAAAACTTATATCCTAAATGGTGAATAACAAATAAGTATTTTAGATCTTGGGTGTAGGAGTGTTGTAAATTACATAATAAGAAATGCTACACATATTTATATTACACATCGGGTTTGTACTTGTAATCTCAAAAGTTTTTTATTTTTATTTCCATACAATCCTCGAATTAATTTTGTTACTATTCTTTTTTCACATGTGTCAATTGTGGTTTATACAAAAATATACTAACGATTATGATATTTAACATTTATATATGTAAAAATAAAGACAAAATAATTAAAATATTATGAGATAAATAAAATGTATCAACGAATATTGAGTTTGAAGTGTAGTAGAATTACCGTAAATTACACGAAAAAAATGCATGCACATAAGAAACGAATTTATGTTCGTCATAAGTTCGTATTCATATTTGCTCGTTGTCATTTTATCCTACAATACTCAAACACTAATTGAATACTATTCCTATATAATGATCTATCTATATTTACATTTTTCAATATGTTTGAGACTCTTTATTTTCCGATGATATATTTGCCTACATTGAATGAGATATAAATATATAATTGATTTCTTAATAACCAAATTAAAAAATAAATGTCAATTGAAAGCTTAATGAATTAAAAAATAAATTGAATTCAATATATGGTCATGTAAGTTATTTTTTGAATTAACTATTGCATTGATTTTGATGGTGAAAAAGTTTAAAAGTTTTATAAATTATAAATACTTTAAATGAATGTTGAGTATTAAATAATAAATATTTTAATTGGTTATGACTAATGAGTGATGAAAAGTTTCATTTAAGTTTAATTTCACATAATTGTTTTGAAGATTCATGCATCAATATTATGTTATAGTTAATGCTTTCACATAATTATTTAGTAGACTTAAAAGACCAAGCATAAGTTTCAATTAAGCTCAATTTATAATTATTTTGAAGCCTCCAAAGGACTGCATTAATATTATGTTGTAATTCATGCATTGCCAACTTTTATTTTAGAATTTATTAAAAATGAAATTGAAAAAAATGAAGAATATTTATTATTAATAGACTAACATGCTTTGTAATTTTATATAGATAAAAATGAAATAATTATACGAATGGATATTACAATTTATTATATGAAGTGTAACACCCCGATCCCGAATGGACCGGCGATGTTAATTAACTAACTAACTATCTAACCAAACACAAACTATATTTTTATTATTAAAACTGCCAATCTTTAAACTTAAATACAAATTGCTTTCAAATTACCAAATTGAAATTAAAACTAAACATTAACTAATGCTCATGAGCACTAATACTAAAATAAAATTGCTAAATCTAAATCCTCGAATAACGGTCAACTCTCTGCACACTGCCCATCATCACCCCTGGGTACCTGCCGGAAGAAAGAACACAGCATGAGCCAAACGCCCAGTACGGAGATCGATTACAAGTGCAACGTATACGAATTCAAAGACTAAAGAATGTTTTGAAAATAAGTTTCTTTAAAAGGAAAGTTTTGAAAATGGTTTTTCTTTAAAACATAAATATCCCCCTCCACACCAGATCAAACAAAGAATATAATGGCTGAAGCAACAAAGGGTTGGGTTATATTTACCGAGCGGCCTAACATCATAAACAATAATCCATCTCACAATCACTCTCAAGACTACACTGAGTCGCGCCACATCAGTGCATCTGGCCGGAAGGGGTGTATGGCATTACACCTTACTTCCGCAAAACTCATAACATAGCCTAGGATGCATCCATACGCCTCCCTGAAATAATCAACAGCTCATTTCCCGAGCTAACATGATCTCCATCGATCATAAACATAATCTCAATCAATCATTCAATCATGAATCGCAAACAAAAGGGAGACGCCGTAACCGATCACACTGTTACGGAAGTGGCATGCCATTGGTGCCGCAATGGCATGCCTGTGGTACCTCCACAGGTAGTTCACTCGGTAATCCTATCTCCTGTCTAACTTCTAGGGTTCAAGCATAACAACAAGGCCCGAATAACATTTCAAAATTTATAATCATTTCAATACAAAAAGGGTCACATTTCACAAGACAATATCACATTCACAAAATCCATGAAAATACTGTTTTCCAAATATGTTTTCTTTTCGCAAATGTTTTACGAGCGTTTTAAAAATCGACATTTGTTTTCGATAATATAAATAAGGAAACTGACACGAGATATAAAAATTCGACTGTCAAGTATTAGCATGCAATTCACACAACGAACAACTCAAGAGTAACGCTGAAAGAAGTACGGGATCCGTACCTTAATAGCAGCTCCGCAAAATCACGACAACACACTGAACCCGCTACGAATCGATTTCGATCTATAAGAACGAACTTAAATTAGAACTCAACTAGGTTGGTCTTCTAACTACCCATCTCCACTATTTTAATACATACTTTAGTATTCAATAATTATTAAGCTCGGTTTACAATTATTGTTTGTTAAACTTAAAACGGTTCATTAGCCATTATTAATCGCATTGGTGTTTCAATAATTAATTATGTAATTTCTCTCTACTTTAGTCAGTATTCAACTGCATATAACTTTAGTATATTTATTTCGGTCTCAGTGAATATTTAAATCAACTTATAAGTGAACCTTAATTAAATAATAAGTCGTTAATATAATTTTATTCCATTTTGGGTTACGGTCTGAATTATTCTAATTAACTTTTAATAATATGTAATCAATATTAATCGTAAATATAAACGTGAATAATTAATTAATCTGTTACCCGTTAATTACTTTATTTAGAGTGAGTTCCAAAATTATATATTAGGTTTATTAAAAAATTTTATACTAATTATTAATTTATAGGATTAATATATAAAACATAAAACTAAACTAATAACTAAATTATTATAATTATTTATTTAAATATTAAGGTAATGGGTCGGGTCGGGTCATTTGACCCAACAACCTTTTCCTTTTCTTCTCCCCTTTCTTTTCGGACACAAACCCACGCACACACAATATCTCACTTTTCTCTCTCTCTTCTTTCTCTCTCTCTTCTCTCTCTCTTTTCTCCGCTTTCCGTCTCTTTCTCTGCTTCACTCCGGCAACCGCCGCCGCCACTCGCCGGCGACCACCACACGAACCGCACCATCATCTCCTCTCTGCTCTCGTCTCCCTCGCTCACCCTCACGCTCCCTCTCTCGCTCGCTCGCTAACCCCCAACGGCAGCGGACCACCCAAGCCCCGCCGTCGACGCTACTGTCACGTCTCCATCACCGCCACCGCTCGGCCTCACCAGTCTCCCACTCACTCGCCTGATCTCTCGGCTCACACACTCCACTCTTTCACGGCCGCCGCTGACCATGACCATTGCGGTCGCCCCTGGTGCGGCGCCGCCGATCTCAAACCACCATCATCACCGCCTCTCAAACCCAAGTAACAGGTTCGTTTTTCTTATTTTGTATTTCATATAAATCTGGCTTTAATTTCTTGATTTGCTTCACAATTTTCAGATACAAAATATTATTTTTACAACTTAACAAGAACGTTATAGTTTAAGCGGAGTTCGTTACCTTGATCTGAACGGGAACTTGGTGAACCGTCTCGTTTATTTCCGATCTCCTCAGCAACTTGAACGGCCGGACGTAGGGTTTATTTGAGTTTCTTTTTCAGAGTTTGTAATTAGGGTTTAGGGTTTGAGATTAATGTTAATAAATACAGGTGTAACCCTAATCATCTGGGTTGGGCTTGTTTAGTGGATAATTATAATTAAGCCCATCTGATTTTATTTAATTTATCTGAGTTATTACTTTGGTCTCTTTTAGTTTACTTAAGTTTAATTAGACAAATATTATTTCTATTTCTATTTATTAATATATATATATATATATATATATATATATATATATATATATATATATATATATATATATATATATATATATATATATATATATATTTTAATTCGGGTTATTATAACACTCACCACTTAAAATGATTTCGTCCCCGAAATCGCCAATTATTATATTCGGGTTATTATAACACCTACTACTTAAAATGATTTCGTCCCCGAAATCGCCAAGACAAAGTCACACCGCTATGATCGCCGATAACTTGATTAGGTTTATTATTATGTTTTAGACTAGTTGTGTGTTTTTAAGTTTTTTTTTTTTTTTTGTTTTTTTGTTTTAAATCTTACGGTTATTACAACTTACCCAACTTAAAAAGGATTCCGTCCTCGGAATCAGCAAAAGAAACTAAGAGATAACTAAATTATCGAAGAGATGAAGATAACACTCTCTGAACGACTTGCAACCGATGCCACCTTGACTTCAAATCAATCTTCTCGCCTCCATGGCCGAAACGATAGGAATAATGCTACTAGGTCGAAACCTCCGATAGACACAATCAGGATCTTCAAGATCACCGAAGATAACACGCATAGAGATAGGAACTAAACGAACAGTAAAAACATCATTCTCGACACATGACGGACAATCAAGATACAGACAATCAAATAACCGCATAATTCCCCATGGGAGTAGAAATAGAAACCAAACCAACACGCTGAACAAAATACGAAGAGATAAAAGAATGCGTAGAATCCGAATCGATTAACACATGAGCCTCTCGGCCAGACAAGGAAGAATTAACTCGATATCGTACCTGGAGCGTTTGCAGCCTGATGCTCGGTGATGGCGAAAACTCTACCGACATTCCCTCTCTGGTTACCAGTACCCGCCTGCTGATTATTAACTTGTTGCTGATTATTCCCTGCATTATCCTGCTGGTTATTCCATTGCTGTGCTGTGCAATTTCTAGCCAGATGCCCTTGCTGGCCACATTTAAAACAACCCCTGTTGTCCCGCACACACGGCCTCCCAGGGTGAAATGTCCCACATCTGTTACATGCCGCAATCATAGCCTGATTATTGTTTACTGGCTCCGCTCCAGTAAGTCTGAACATGTCGGACCCTGGCAACTGGTTATCGGCTCCATGCTGAAATCCCATGCTTCTACTCCCATTATTCTGTCCTGACTGAAATCTTACATTACGGTCCGAACCCTGCCCGCGGTTTTCCTCTCGACCCCTCTTCCGGTCACCTCCCTTACTGGCACGAAAGTCCGCCCTCTCCATTTCCACAGTTTTTGCTGCGTTGGCCGCATCCGAAATCTTGTCATGCTTTCTGTCGACTACCTGTCGTCGAATCTCATACCGTAGCCCCCATACGAACTTATTAGCTTGCTGCTTCGCGGTTCCAGCCGTAGCGCCAACTATTCCCGCAATTCGCACAAATCTCTCCATATAAGCACTTACATCCTCATCATTTCCCTGATGGATGCTCGCATATTCTCTCTCGCACGCTTGAATATCTGCCGCTGGGAAGTACTGCTGGTAAAACATCTCCAGAAAATCCCTCCAAGCCAAGGACTCCAGGAACCCGTCACCCTCTACATCTTTCAGGGTCTTCCACCAGGAGTGGGCATCTCCTTCCAATTTATAGGTGGCAAGACGTACCTTCTGATTGTCAGTGCATTCCAGGACTTCGAAAATCTTTTCCAAATGGGCTATCTAATTCCTTGCATCAATCGGTTTCTTCCCCCCACTGAAAGAATTTGGTTTCTGCTTCTAAAATTTTTCCAACAACTTATACGTAGGCGGTCCCTGAGCATTCTCCGCTTGATCTGCCATCCCAGTATTAGTATTATTTCCCTGATTCTGTCCAGCTGCCAGAATTTGAGGCACGGCTTGGGCAATGGCTGCAGCAATGATTTGATTCAGCGTAGTCATCTGAGCGGGAGTAAACGTCGCATTAGATTCCTCATTGTTCCTATCGCCGCGGGTGTTTCTCCTTGGGCCGCGAGTCGATCTACGAGGAGGCATCTACAGAGCTTCGAAAGAAATCGCAACGATCATCGTAAAGAACGAAAGAGTATGGAATTGACAAACAAAATCCTAACCCATGGTCTACCCAATCTCACAGGCCAAAGTCTATTGCTTACTAAGGAATCACAAACCTGGCTCTGATACCAACTGTAACACCCCGATCCCGAATGGACCGGCGATGTTAATTAACTAACTAACTATCTAACCAAACACAAACTATATTTTTATTATTAAAACTGCCAATCTTTAAACTTAAATACAAATTGCTTTCAAATTACCAAATTGAAATTAAAACTAAACATTAACTAATGCTCATGAGCACTAATACTAAAATAAAATTGCTAAATCTAAATCCTCGAATAACGGTCAACTCTCTGCACACTGCCCATCATCACCCCTGGGTACCTGCCGGAAGAAAGAACACACCATGAGCCAAACGCCCAGTACGGAGATCGATTACAAGTGCAACGTATACGAATTCAAAGACTAAAGAATGTTTTGAAAATAAGTTTCTTTAAAAGGAAAGTTTTGAAAATGGTTTTTCTTTAAAACATAAATATCCCCCTCCACACCAGATCAAACAAAGAATATAATGGTTGAAGCAACAAAGGGTTGGGTTATATTTACCGAGCGGCCTAACATCATAAACAATAATCCATCTCACAATCACTCTCAAGACTACACTGAGTCGCGCCACATCAGTGCATCTGGCCGGAAGGGGTGTATGGCATTACACCTTACTTCCGCAAAACTCATAACATGCCCTAGGATGCATCCATACGCCTCCCTGAAATAATCAACAGCTCATTTCCCGAGCTAACATGATCTCCATCGATCATAAACATAATCTCAATCAATCATTCAATCATGAATCGCAAACAAAAGGGAGACGCCGTAACCGATCACACTGTTACGGAAGTGGCATGCCATTGGTGCCGCAATGGCATGCCTGTGGTACCTCCACAGGTAGTTCACTCGGTAATCCTATCTCCTGTCTAACTTCTAGGGTTCAAGCATAACAACAAGGCCCGAATAACATTTCAAAATTTATAATCATTTCAATACAAAAAGGGTCACATTTCACAAGACAATATCACATTCACAAAATCCATGAAAATACTGTTTTCCAAATATGTTTTCTTTTCGCAAATGTTTTACGAGCGTTTTAAAAATCGACATTTGTTTTCGATAATAAAAATAAGGAAACTGACACGAGATATAAAAATTCGACTGTCAAGTATTAGCATGCAATTCACACAACGAACAACTCAAGAGTAACGCTGAAAGAAGTACGGGATCCGTACCTTAATAGCAGCTCCGCAAAATCACGACAACACACTGAACCCGCTACGAATCGATTTCGATCTATAAGAACGAACTTAAATTAGAACTCAACTAGGTTGGTCTTCTAACTACCCATCTCCACTATTTTAATACATACTTTAGTATTCAATAATTATTAAGTTCGGTTTACAATTATTGTTTGTTAAACTTAAAACGGTTCATTAGCCATTATTAATCGCATTGGTGTTTCAATAATTAATTATGTAATTTCTCTCTACTTTAGTCAGTATTCAACTGCATATAACTTTAGTATATTTATTTCGGTCTCAATGAATATTTAAATCAACTTATAAGTGAACCTTAATTAAATAATAAGTCGTTAATATAATTTTATTCCATTTTGGGTTACGGTCTGAATTATTCTAATTAACTTTTAATAATATGTAATCAATATTAATCGTAAATATAAACGTGAATAATTAATTAATCTGTTACCCGTTAATTACTTTATTTAGAGTGAGTTCCAAAATTATATATTAGGTTTATTAAAAAATTTTATACTAATTATTAATTTATAGGATTAATATATAAAACATAAAACTAAACTAATAACTAAATTATTATAATTATTTATTTAAATATTAAGGTAATGGGTCGGGTCGGGTCATTTGACCCAACAACCTTTTCCTTTTCTTCTCCCCTTTCTTTTCGGACACAAACCCACGCACACACAATATCTCACTTTTCTCTCTCTCTTCTTTCTCTCTCTCTTCTCTCTCTCTTTTCTCCGCTTTCCGTCTCTTTCTCTGCTTCACTCCGGCAACCGCCGCCGCCACTCGCCGGCGACCACCACACGAACCGCACCATCATCTCCTCTCTGCTCTCGTCTCCCTCGCTCACCCTCACGCTCCCTCTCTCGCTCGCTCGCTAACCCCCAACGGCAGCGGACCACCCAAGCCCCGCCGTCGACGCTACTGTCACGTCTCCATCACCGCCACCGCTCGGCCTCACCAGTCTCCCACTCACTCGCCTGATCTCTCGGCTCACACACTCCACTCTTTCACGGCCGCCGCTGACCATGACCATTGCGGTCGCCCCTGGTGCGGCGCCGCCGATCTCAAACCACCATCATCACCGCCTCTCAAACCCAAGTAACAGGTTCGTTTTTCTTATTTTGTATTTCATATAAATCTGGCTTTAATTTCTTGATTTGCTTCACAATTTTCAGATACAAAATATTATTTTTACAACTTAACAAGAACGTTATAGTTTAAGCGGAGTTCGTTACCTTGATCTGAACGGGAAGTTGGTGAACCGTCTCGTTTATTTCCGATCTCCTCAGCAACTTGAACGGCCGGGCGTAGAGTTTATTTGAGTTTCTTTTTCAGAGTTTGTAATTAGGGTTTAGGGTTTGAGATTAATGTTAATAAATACAGGTGTAACCCTAATCATCTGGGTTGGGCTTGTTTAGTGGATAATTATAATTAAGCCCATCTGATTTTATTTAATTTATCTGAGTTATTACTTTGGTCTCTTTTAGTTTACTTAAGTTTAATTAGACAAATATTATTTCTATTTCTATTTATTAATATATATATATATATATATATATATATATATATATATATATATTTAATTCGGGTTATTATATGAAGACTTGAAATTTATAGATAGATTTTAACTGGCAATCAATCTATGTAAAATAGCCTAAAAGCCTTAATAACCAATTTAAAGTAAAATAAATATAATCAATATTAAAATTTTAAAATGTTATTAGAGTGCACAAATTAATAGATTAATCAATCATTTATTACATAGGATTCAAAATTTAATTAAACAATAAAATATGAAGGAACTAAATATTATTTTACATGTTTTTTACATTAAACTAATCATATCTTTAATATTGATTACTTTTTTGTTAATAGTAGTAAAAATGTATTTCACTTCTTCCAATTTTATAATATTTTTTCCATGTTAAGTAATTTCATATTAATAGTGGTAGAAACCTTTCATGTCTACTAACCTTAATATTTATTAATTATTTTTAATATATTTTAAAATTTCTATTGATGTCATAAATGTATGTCAAAATTGTTTATGGAACCAAAAATTGGTTTAATGTATTTTATTATGCTAAGTTACTTTGAAAATAGAAGTTTATGGAACAAAATTCAGTGTATCGAGTCAAAAGTAGTGCATGTGAACATAGTAAGAATTATATTTAATCCAAACCTTACATGAATTTTTTCTTCAACTGATTAGATCTTGTAGATGTTGTTTCAATTTGCTACATTTTTCACACATATTCTCGAGTTGTATCCAATTTCTCATTCTCCTCCTTCTTTAATCCTTCATCATATACATAAGACACTTAAATCATGGATATATTTTAAATATATGAATACATATAAAAGTAACAATTTTGAATAGAAGTATTATACCAATATTTGTTAATACATAATTACACATAGAAATAATAAGATACCTGAATTTCAATGGCACACATGAATTCCATCATCTTCCCTCTTAAAATGATCCATAAAATTAGGTACGAATGACTTTGCGGTTACATGTTTGAAACCATAATTTTTCTTGTTTTTTCATTTCAGTTTTAAAATCCATGATTGCGTAGCTACCGATTCAAAAATCATAATCTGTCACCATTTGATACCATAGACTTTATTCATTGTATCGAGTCAAAAATAATGGATGTAAACATAGTAGATCAAGAAAAATATTTAATCCAAACTTTACATGGATTTTTAAGTTGTATCCAATTTTCCATTCTCTTCCTTTAATCAGTTGTATCCAATCCTTCATCATCTCTGAAAAACCAAAAGAATGTATTAATGAAAAATTTAGCATGATAAGATCTCATTTGGTAAAAACCAAAAGAAAAAAAATAGACAAACTATTGATGGTTGATAATTGAATCGAGTGATTTGATCAATATTCTCATGTAACTGATTTTTTAATTACATGCAAATTTGATTAGATAATTAATAATCAATAAAGAATAATTTGATTTCATTGTTAAGTAACCAATCATTGATTAGACAACTATTAATGAATTGGTTTCAAATGAGTAAAAGTCATAACTACTTCACAAACATCATCTATTGATATTTCCTCTATCTTTATTAAAACAAACATTGAAAAATTAATCAAATAAAAAAATTCTTTTGCCACATGTCATTCACTAATATCTAATTTAAATTTAAATCAATTAAAATAAAATCAAATCTATCCTCACATACTCTAATCCCACTAAGTATATTCAGTTTTTCACATATCGATAACTTCTTTTGCCACATGTCATTCACTAATATTTATTTCAAATTTAAATAAATCAATTCAAATTCAAAATTCTCACCTATTCTAACTTAATTAATCTAATAAACAATTAACTAAAATCTAATTAACTATAATATTCTAAAATTAATTTATATATCTGAATTAACATTTAGTTTTTTATAAACCAACCCATGTAAGACATGAGTATTTAACCTAGTATAATAATGTACATATTAGTAACACAATTTATGAATGCTAATATAAAATTTTAAATCACATTTTAACCGATAAATGTAAACACTCAAATCTTCTTTAGTTAAAACTTTATTTACCATACTAAAAGAAAAATACTATAATTTAGAGTTTAAAAAATGATCCTTAGTGTAGCCAATTAAATTAGTTATTTTAATGCAAAATTTATTATTAGTATGATCATATATAAACTAACTCAATTTACATAAATATCTATTTGTTTCATGGAGTCAACTATTATACATTAATTTTAACTTGTATTTCAATATAATCACTTAAATCGTATTTAGAAAATAAATTTAATCACCAAATTAAAAACAAAAGAATCTTCAAATTGATTAGTTGGTTAAATAATGTAAGAGTTTATTATAACTATTATGTTTATGGAATAGTTAAGACATCTTTTTTTTTTTTTTTAAATTATATTCATTTATTACTAATGAATGATTACTATCATCTTTTAGTTTAGAAAAATTAAAATTGAATCACATAGTTAATACCCTTATTTATTTCATGAGACTCAACTTTTATATATACTAGTCAAAATGACCCGTGCGATGCACATGATTGTTATTTTATAGTACTTAGACATAACCTTTTAAGAACAACAATTTTATAATTCTGAAAATACACACTTTTATAACTACGGTACAAAATTTAATAACTTGTTGCTAAAATGATGTTTAAAAAATATTTTTGTCTCCCGACAATTGGAATAAAAACTACCATAACTCAAATATTATTTATTTAAAATAATTACAAAAGCACAATATCGTAGATTATTGTACGATTTTTGAATAGATGCAAAGATAAAGCTTAATATTAAACACAATGCGTTTTCTTAAAAATGAGAAGAATGAAAAATACGCATATTTTTCGATATGCTCTTAAAACCTAAAAAAAATATGGTTTTTTTGTTATAGTATGAAAAATTTAAAATGAAATCAAGTTATATATCATTTGGTTGCTTAGTATGCAAACACTCAAGTTAAACATAGAATATAAAATTATTTTACTTATTAAAATTTTAAATATATAAATATAAAGAGCATTACTATCATTTATTAGATTGACTCGTTACATTTATATATTAAACAAAAACTAACGAATTAATTTCTTCTATTATTTATTAAAAAAAATTAAATTATATCACGTAAAAACCAAATGATAACTACTATTATTTATTAAGATATTAAAATAAAATCAAGTAATTAATACTCTTAAAAATTGAACTAAGTGTAAATTATGTATTTGTTATATTTAAATAGAAGTAAACAACTTATTATAACAATCATTTATGAAAGAAAACTTGAAATTGCATTTAAAAGAAAAACAAAATCAATTGTATTTTCATAACCCTAATTTGTTTTGTTACGATGTTTTTTTGATAATTATTAAAAGTTGCATAAATTGTTATATGTATTATTTTTAAAAAAGTAACATAACTTAGATAAATCATTATGACTACTATTTATAAAAAAAATTATAATTTAATATAAGTGATTATTGTTGTTATTTATTAGATGAACTCTCTATTTTAGATATTTAACAAAAATTAAATAAATGATTATTACTATTATTTATTAAAAAATTAAAACCAAATCAAGTACAAAACTATACTTTAAATTTGAACATTCAAATTATCAAAATGAATAATTCCAAAATATTAATTAATCTAAATAACAAATAAAATTGCCTAAAAACTTTAGTTACTAAATTAATAATAAATTCAAAAAATTCAAAATATTATTCAAGTGCTCAAATCATTTATATAATAAATGTAAATGTTTATTTTTAATAATAATAAAAAACTAATGACAATAATATTATTATTATTATTACTACTACTATTGTTGTTGTTGTTATTATTATTATTTTTTTTTGAAGTGATTTAAGTTATATAAAAATAAATCAATTAATCTCAAAGTTATATTATTATAAGTGAAAAAAAATATTTTTACCCATCATTTATCATGATCTTAATTTGAATTAATTTTGTATTTAGTCATACTTAGTCATGTTAAATAAATGAGGGATGAACTAATGAAAGACATATGAGAAATTTTAAAAAAATATAATAACCAAATTGGTAATTTATCTAAAAGTTTTATAGTTAAGTTCTTAGAAATAGAATGTATTTAAAGAATTAAAATTTTCATATTTTGAACAATGATTTAATTAGATGTTTATTTCGTCGAATTACAATATAAAAAACAACGCTAGGTTCTTCATATTGTGTCTTTTTATCATAATGAAATCACAACCAAATAACAAAACGTAATATTACACTAAATGAAATATACCAATTAAAAGAAATATTAAATTACTAACTTAATAAACATGAAAACTTCAAGTAAAATATATGGTGTATGGTTAATATTAAGTGAATATAAAAGACTTATAAAATGTATAAACATATATAGTTACAAATATTCTCATTAAATTAAAATTTAATATTAGTATTCACAATATCAAAATGTGTAACGGTAGTTAAATTAAAATACATTATAATTTTTATTAAACAGTATGGTGTTTAATGACATTTTTTATCATTATTTATTGAAAATTCTTCAAAAATGTAATTGCAATAAAAAAAACAAATCATTAGAATAAATTTGTAAAATTTTTATTGTTGAAAAATTTATCAAGAAAATATTTATTAAGGAATTCAAGTATAGAGAAACAAAAATTTAGTAGTTAATACGTTTTTTATAAAATTATTATAGTTTAAAACTATATAGTTGAAAGGATGGATGACAATAATCATATAAGGTAATGAATATAACGTTGACATTTATTATTTTTAACGACGAATCTGATATTTGATATGTCAATATAGTGAATATCAATCACCTACATCAACATAAATAATTTATTAATAAAAACATATAAGTCAAATTAATTTAAATAAATATATCACCAAATATAAAAAGAATTATCAAAATACGGATTGAAGAACACACAATTTTTTTTTCTAGAAAGTCAATTTGTCAAGAACTTATTTACATGGATGGTAACTTCAATAATATCCATCCATTATCACTATCAAATATAAAATATCACAAAACAAAAAATTGTATTAATCGATTTCACAATATAGAATAAACATATGTGTGTTAGAAATGAATAACAAACTTGATATTTGAAAACAAAAGAAGAATAAATCAAAAAAACTAACCGGTGAAAATGTAGGAGAGAAAAATAAGAATGTTTTAAGTTGACAAATGAATTATTTGCAACCCATATTATTTATAACCTTTGATAATCATTTATTTTCTTTGTAACCTATGAATTAAATAACAATTAGTTATAGATAACCAAGGGTCATGAAACGGTAATGAAATTAAACAATAAAAGCAGAAATTTAAATGAGACAATTTTTAAATATAAAATAAGAAAAATTAAAATGAAATTTAAAAAAATTAACACAAGTATTTATACATGGGACTCAAATCAAATGTTAAATGTAAAAAAAAAATGTAATATTTCTTAAAATATACACATTTTTTGGTTAAAAGAATTGTTTTTTTTCGTGAAATAAACGGTATATATATTTATTAAAGTAACACTATTTGATTATTTAGATTATGTGTAATTAATTTATTTAGTACTTATTAACTATTTTATTAACATATACATATGTTTTTTATTTTCGTATCGTATATTGGATTAAGGTAGTTGATATTAAATTCAATATCACCAAAATTAAGAATATTGGATAAATTCATAAACTAAAACATAGGAAGAAAAATTATGATTACGATTATTTATAAAATAACTTAATCGTATAAAAAATTATCACATGGATTCAACTTATAAACGAATAATCATTTATGTAAAAATAATCTAAAAATTTTAATTTCCAAATTAAAATAAAATAAATATAATATTCTTTTTTATAAAATGATTTAATTTTAACAATAAATCTAGAGATTTTAAAATAATTAACTTAAAAAAAATTGATTGCCAACATTTGTTAAAGTTAAGACTCAACTTTTTTATAAAAGAAAAATATTTTGCTTTTATATATAGTTTACTTAATAATAATCAGAATCATAATCATAATGATAATAATAATGATAAAAAAATCTTATAAAAATTGTATAGGTTACGATTTATGAAACATAAGATAAAATATATTTTTTCAATTTTGCTAGCATAATTAACATAAATTAATTAAACGTAATCTTATAAAACATGTACAAATTACAATTTACAAAAGTATAATATACTATATATTTAAAGACGTATATTAAACACAATTTTAGTTACATACTTTACTTAATTTTAGTTTAGCAATAATAATAAATAATGTAAAACATGTAATGGATTTATGATTTTTAACGACGAATTCGATAGTGAACATCAATCACCTACATCAACATAAATAATTTATTAATAAAAATATATAAGTCAAATTAATTTAAATAAATATATCATCAAATATAAAAGGTATTATCAATGTATGAATTGAACAACACACAATTTTTTTTTTCTAGAAAGTCAATTTGTCAAGAACTTCTTTACATGGATGGACCATCCATTATCACTATCAAATATAAAAGGGTTAATATTGAAAAAACCTCATGGACTTTCATGCAATTATCGATTAAGTCACTAAACTTTTTTTCCACATATTTAAGTCCCTAAACAAAGTTTGTCTTACTCGAAACTATATATTTTTAACCTGCTACCTGTTTAACAGGTAAAACACTTAGTTTCTCGAATAGTTTATTATTAAGAAAACCAACTTTCTTTTCCAAATTTCACGATTAAGTCACTGGACTTTCAATTTTCTTGTTTAGGTCACTGTGCTGTTTACCGGTTAGTAACCTGCTAAACATGTCAAATATATAGTTTTGAATAAGACAAAAATTGTCTAGGAACTTTAACACTCGGGAAAAAAGTACGGTGACTTAATCGATAAATTTATGAAAGTTCGTAGGGTTTTTTCAATATTAACCTAATATAAAATATCACAAAACAAAAAATTGTATTAATCGATTTCACAATATAGAATAAACACATGTGTGTTAGAAATGAATAACAAACTTGATATTTGAAAACAAAAGAAGAACAAATAAAAAAAACTAACCGGTGAAAATAATGAGAATGTTTTAAGTTGACAAATGAATTATTTGCAACCCATATTATTTATAACCTTTGATAATCATTTATTTTCTTTGTAACCTATGAATTAAATAACAATTAGTTATAGATAACCAAGGGTCATGAAACGGTAATGAAATTAAACAATAAAAACAAAAATTTAAATGAGACAATTTTTAAATATAAAATAAGAAAAGTTAAAATGAAATTTAAAAAAATTAACACAACTATTTATGCATGGGACTCAAATCAATGTTAAACGTAAAAAAGAAATTATGTAATATTTCTTAAAAAATATATATTTTTTTGGTTAAAATAATTATTTTTTTTCATGAAATAAACGGTATATATATCTATTAAATTAACACTATTTAATTATTTAGATTATGTGTAATTAATTTATTTAGTACTTATTAAATATTTTATTAACATATACATATGTTTTTTATTTTTCGTATCATATATTGGATTAAGATAGTTGATATTCAATATCACAAAAATTAAGAATATTGGATGAATTCATAAACTAAAACATAGGAAGAAAATTATGATTACGATTATTTATAAAATAACTTAATCGTATAAAAAATTATCACATGGATTCAACTTATAAACGAATAATCATTTTATGTAAAAATAATCTAAAAATTTTAATTTCTAAATTAAAATAAAATAAATATAATATTCTTTGTTATAAAATGATTTAATTTTAACAATAAATCTTGAGATTTTAAAATAATTAACTTATACAAAAAAATTGATTGCCAAAATTTGTTAAAGTTAAGACTCAACTTTTTTATAAAAGAAAAATATTTTGCTTTTATATATAGTTTACTTAATAATAATCAGAATCATAATCATAATGATAAAAAAATCTTATAAAATTTGTATAAATTACAATTTATGAAACATAAGATAAAATATATATTTTCTAATTTGCTAGCATAATTTACTTAAATTTAATTAAACGTAATCTTATAAAACATGTACAAAATAATATAATCTATTATAAATCAATTTAATAAGATACTTCAATTCAATTTTGCTAGCATAATTTACTTAAATTCAATTTTGTTATTATTTATTAAAGGAAAATTAAAGTTAGATAAATTAATTAGTAATCCATTAAATATTAACTAAGAGAGCAAACACACTTTAAATGATATAATCTATTAAAAAACTTTAAAGAAAAATAAGTAATTAATACTCTTATTTATTACATAGGACTCAACTTTTATATATATATATATATATATATATATATATATATATATATATATATATATATATATATATATATATATATATATATATATATATATATATATATATATAGATATATATATATATATATATATATACATATATATATATATATAGATGTTTTTAAGATATGTTATTTCATGTCCATGGATTGCACTAATAAATGTTATTTATTAATAACTATTCTATTAGGCTAAAGGGTGTGGTTGTCATGGATGCCACCCAAATCTGCCGCCACGTCAGTGCCACGTCAGTTTTGTCATTCTTTGCATTTAAAAATTAAAATAAAAATATTGAAATAAAAAATAACATTTAATTAATAATATTAAAATTAAACATAACATAAAACATTCAACTTAATAATTAAGACATTAAAACTAAAAACTTTACATTTTTTTTCTAAAGACATTAAATCTACAATCCCCATTTTTTTTTCCTATTTCTTCCTTTAGTTTCATCGCGACTTCGAGTTGTCTTCCGGTCAAATGACTAACGTCTTTGAAATAAACTCTCAAGTCACGAGCTTTTTGTCTCGCGACAAGATCTTGTTTTTTTAAATCCAAATATTCGCCTAAACGATTTTGTAACCCAGCTATATTTGCCGTCATGGCTTCAAGATCTTGTGAACCCGATGTTGGCGTCGTACCGGAACTTGTTGCCGCTTTACCCTTACGTTTTGCCGCTTTCTTTCCAATCGGCCGTGTGGGTGGGGGAACCTCAAATGAGTCGTCATCGTCCTTAAGGTTGATTCCGATATACGCATCCGACGACATGGTGAACTCGTTAGAGTCCATTGTTTTTGATCGTTTAGACACACGTTTGATAAAATCGTCGGCCGTCGCAACACGTTGCCAAGTTGAAGAATCTTTTACGACCGACCAAACTTTGATATGTCTTTAAACATTCCAAGTGCTTTTTTTAGAATGTTGGCATCGTTTTAACCACTTTCCCATTGGATGGAATGAAATATTGCCGAAAATTATTTAACGACGGCGTTGACATTCCTTCATTTTGTGTATAGTTGGTCTTTCGAACGGTAGTCATTTTTCCCCATTTCTTGGTGGAACCTAAACCGAATTCGATTCCAAAAGTCTTTCCTATTTTGGTCGGTACCAGTAATAGGATCTTCAGAAACATCGAGCCAAGCTCGTGCCAACGTCTTCTCTTCTTGTGGGGTCCAATGTTGAGTAGGAGCCCTCGTTGTTGATTTCTTTTTTTATCTTTCGTAGTCGGCTCGGTTCGGGATGCACTTCGACTTCGGGTTGTGTTTCCGGAACGACTTCGAGTTGGATAATATGTTGAGATGGATGGGTGCCGAATGGGGATAAGGTTGGGGAAGAGAGTGGTTGGTACTCCGTAAACGGATTAAATTGCGAATATTCCGGAGGCATAAAATTTAGTCGAGTAGGTGTGATGTCATACCCTCGGCCAAAAACGTGTTGCGGAACACTCGCAAAGTTCATAAAACCCGTCGGAGAATATATTGGTTGATCCATTTGCATCGGGATCGGACGATAACCTTGATTTGTCGAGGTTGGTGTGTTCGGATTGTTCGTCGAACCGGAACCGGATGCCATTTGAATATTTGAGAGAGAAGAGAATGGTGGTTGAGGTTTGTGGGAATTTTTTTTGAAAGGTTTGAGAATGGGTGTATTTTAAAAAATTATGTGTATACACACACACACACACACGCCAACGGTCGGTCAAGGGAGGGAGAGAGAGAGACAATGCTCGACATTGAGATGTCGTTGCCAAATTCAATTTTGCCGATGTCGAGGGAAGGGGGAGGTGTTCCCTCTCGGTACCGAGGCTCCCAACTCAAATGTCGTTCCCACTCCCTGCAGCCTTACCCATATATTACATGAGTTAAATTTTTTAAAAGATAATAATAATAATAAATGATTGATATAAATTATTTTATATTTTCAAGTATTAAATACGTGTTTGTTAAATGATATTTTGTCATTGTTCAAAGTTTTTAAATCGATAATAATTTCTTATACTTTTTTAAGTTTGAAAAGAATTTATTTTATTTTCGAGTATGAGAAAAAGATTATTATTTTCTTAAAACTTTATATTATAACTTACAAATTATTTATTTTATTTCAAAGATTAAACATAAAAATTTATTCTATTATCACTATTTTTTTAGTTCTTAGTTTCTTAATATTTAAAAAAGTTAAAGTATATTACAAAAGATATTTTTGAATTATTTTAGATAAAACGAATAATAAGATTTATTTATTAATTTTAATTTAAAAAATTAAATGGCATGTGTTATCAAAATAAAGGTTATCTTATTTTTGAAAAAAAGATGGAAAGATCAATAAATTGGAGTTTTAAAGAAGCGTCATGTACCAAAAACTATTTTCTTTTATTATAATATGTAGATATAGATATATAAATAGATATAGATATAGATGTTTATATTATATTTTTAATTTTTTTTCATTGTTCAAGGTTTTGAAAATGATAATAATTCCTTATATTTTTATAAGTTTGAAAAGAATTTTTTTCCCGAGTATGAAAAAAATATTATTATTTTATTAAATTTTTATATTTTCTAACTTATAAAATTATTTATTTTATTCCAAGGATTATACAAAAAAAATTATTCTATTATCAGTATTTTGTTTAAATATTAATTTTTTGATATTTAGAACAAGTTAATGGTATAAAAAAGATATTTTTTAATTATTTTTCGTAAATAGAATAATATGAATTATTTATTGATTTTAATTTAATTAATTAAATGACACCTGTTGTCAAAACAAAAGTTATCTTATTTTAGAAAAAAAAAACGGAAAAATTAATAAATTGGAGCTCTAAGGGAGCGCCATGTGACAATAACCATTTTCTATTATTATAAGACTAGGTTATATACCCATGTACAACATTGATTGAATTTAAAAAAAAATTAAGAATAAATATTTATTAAAACACATGACATGTGTCAAACTGAAGTTTTGGCACATGGCGAATTAAATGTGAGGTCGACACATGTCAAATTAGTTATTCATTTAATAGTATAGATACATATAGAGTCAAGAACGACATTTTTCTCTTAATCACTCAGAGTCCAAAGAGTCAAGAACAGTAGAATGAAAGTCACGTAGGAGCAATTCACATTTTACAGAGACATCACAGACTCATCACGGATTGGGGATTCATGGACTTGTCAAGGATTCGGGATACACAGATTCGTCATGCTTCTGGCTTCTCTCTCAACTCTGAGTCTCAATCACGCCTCGTCATAGAAAGTCGGAAAGATTAGATGAAGAATTGAATATTCAAGAGGTAATCGATATATTATAATCAAGAAGGATTTATGATTTCTTAATAAATGCTACACATTGAGTTATCGACAAAAGTTTCTTTTTGGTTGTTTGGCTAATTAGTTTGGCCATGAACCGCTAGTACCAAAATTTTGAGATTTATGTCTTTTTGGGTCCCTATATTTGCATGTGAACATGTGATACTAATCATCACCAGGCAAGAAATTTATCATGGCTTCTCAAAAAATTATTTTTAGTGTGTTACTTGATGTCTTGAATTATAACAAGGTAATTCGATTAAATTAGTTATAGGAATTCCAGGTTAAATACTTATATGTTTTATTTTTAGTATGTTATATTCATGGAAACAAGGAATTAAGGACTAAAGAGTCAGTTATTCAATAAACAATAGTTAATACACAGATTGAGTGATTGACTAATATCAAGCCTTTGCGCAATGTTCATATGTGAATAATTGCATGACACCATATAACAAGTAATTTGAGTAATAATAAGATTTATTGTGAAATCAATTGTTGATTTAGTATATTGATTTCATGGAAATAATAAGAAGAAGAATTGGTTTCTTAATCGTTGACAATAACTGTGTATCAACATTAATATGTTGATTTCATTGTTAATCAATAATCGGTTTTTTAAGCAATAAAAAATCATTTATTTCTTTAATTTGTAGATGTTGAATGTTGCCTCTTGATTGAGTAACAAAAATGACAAACCGTTTTTATTTTTAATTTTTTTGAATGGATTAAACGACGAACCATTTAGATTCTCATGTTAATCGATAGAAAAAAAATACAAAATTAAGCACCGACTAAAAACTTACCTTTTTGAACGGATTAAGCAAAAAACAAAAAAATTCTCAAGATTATAATACATAATACATAAAAAAGGGTAAATTACAATTTTCGTCTCTGTGGTTATATATATATATATATATATATATATATATATATATATATATATATATATATATATATATATATATATATATATATATATATATATATATATATATATATATATATATATATATATATATAGAATATGGTTCGAGAGAGTACCACCCAAATGCAGCGCACCAGAAGGTACCACCTTTAAAAAAACTTTTTTAAATTTTTTTTTTCATAAACATGTTTTAATTAACATTATGAAGATCGTATGTAAATTTCACATACATTCACATCTCCTAGCTCCTAAAAAATGATGTGAACACACACTTACATAATTTTGAAGACATGTGAACATGCATTTATGTGATGTGTGTTTTCATACACTTAGAGTGTTCGGATTTGCGTCAAATTCACATATGATCTTTGTAATGTTAATTAGAACATGTTCATGAAAAAAATTTTCAAAAAAATTACTTTTAAGGGTGGTACCTTCTGGTGCGCTGCATTAGAGGTGGTACTCACTTGAACCTAAATCTATATATATATATATATATATATATATATATATATATATATATATATATATATATATATATATATTATGGTTACGATCATTTTCATGCCAAAATTACAATTTCAGTACATGTGGTTGTCGTTTTGTTATGCTTTTAGTCTGACCAGTTATTTTTTAAAAAAATGACTATTTTGCCCTTTTAAATTTGTTTCAATTTTGATCCCTAACTAATTACTTTCTTTTTTTATTCTTTTAAATACTTTTATCCTATTATTATTTATTTGATATTTAGTCTCTTTCTTATTGTTACAATTTAACTTATGTCTTATTTTTTTTAACATGTTGCCTTTTATTATTATTATTTATTATTATTTGTTTACTTATTTATTTGGACATGTTTTTTTATTACAAGAATTTAATTAAAATAATTATATATGTGGATTTGTATATAAATATTTGGGTATGTGTATATATATATATATATATATATATATATATATATATATATATATATATATATATATAGAGAGAGAGAGAGAGAGAGAGAGAGAGAGAGAGAGGTGGGTTCAATGAAGAACCTTCATGCATCGAAAAACCTTGAAGAACCTACATGCACCACCACAAATGCATCACAATTCCCCCGTAATGCATCATTATTTCCACGTGATGTCTCAAAATTCTCCGAGTGATGCATCGATTTTTCATTATTTCGATGTATCTTCCCGCTTGATGCATCGATTTCTACGTGATGCATTTCAGTTTTTCTAGCGATGCATTGTGGTTCTCCAAGGTTCTTCGATGCATAAGGTTCTCCATTGAACCCACCCCTATATATATATATATATATATATATATATATATATATATATATATATATATAATATATATATATATATATATATACATATATATATATATATATATATATATATATATATATATATATATATATATATATATATATATATATATATATATTTGGGTTCAAATGAGTACCACTAGTTTTGCGGAGTACCGGAGGTACCATGCTTAAAATCATTTTTTTTTTAAAATTTTTTTTCATAATCATGTTTAAATTAATAATACAAGACTACTTGCAAAAAATCACACCTAAACACACACTAGAACCATGTGAAACGTGTGTGTTCACATGAACTGTACTGTTGTGAACGTGTGTTCACAACTAAGCATGTTCACATGAATTTTTTCACGTTCACGTGACTTTTAAGATGATAGAAAGTGTAAATGTAGATAATTTTTTTACGAATAGCCTTATATTATTTGTATCTAAATGAATAAGAAAAAAATTTAAAAAAAAAACTTTTTTTTGGAGCAAGTTCACATCTGAAACCTGTGTGTTCACAGGTACTCACGGTACTCTGTATTTTTTAGGTACTCACACGAACCATATTCTATATATATATATATATATATATATATATATATATATATATATATATATATATATATATATATATATATATATATATATATATAGGTTCAAAAGAGTCCCTTCAAAAATCTAGTGTACCAAGGGTACCTATCCAAAGCCACAAGATTAAACAAATCAATGGTTGTGATCAAAAATGCAATTCCATGCGCGCCCCCCTTTTTTTGGCTGGAAGGGTATTTTCGTAATTACAACGACCATTCACATTACTTAATTCATCATTCACATTAATTGATCATTCACATTAGTTAATTGATCATTCACATTACTTAATTATTCATTCACAACACTTATTTGATCATTCACAAGAATTATTTGACTATTTACAATTCTTTTACACTTATTTGATCATTCACAATAATTATTTAACTAATTGATCATTCAAATTACTTAATTGATCATTCACATTACTTAATTGACCATTCACATTACTTAAATGATCATTCACATTACTTAATTAACATTTTACGTTACTTAAATGATCATTCACATTACTTAATTGATCATTCACCTTACTTAAATGATCATTCACATTGCTTATTTGACCATTCATATTGGTAAAATAATATCAGCACAACATGTGAATATGAGCATTGTCAACTACTAACAAACAGTTTCAAGATTAATGACAAACAGCTTCAATGGTCATTCATGTAACACTCAAATTCTCAAATCTATCAAACATTAATAACATCAACCAATGTGAATGATCATTCAGCTAATGTGAATGGCCATTCACATTAGGAAATTTACCATTCACATTGGTTGTACCATATCAGCACAGCATGTATGCTGTGCATCGTCAACTACTAACAACCAGTAACAATATTAATGACAAACAGTAACAATGGTCATTCATGTAACGCTCAAATTCTCAAATCTATCAATCATTAATAACATCAACCAATGTGAATGATCATTCAGCTAATGTGAATGGCCATTCACATTAGGAATTTTACCATTCACATTGGTTGTACCATATCAGCACAGCATGTATGCTGTGCATCGTCAACTACTAACAAGCAGTAACAAGATTAATGACAAACAGTAACAATGGTCATTCATGTAACGCTCAAATTCTCAAATCTATCAAACATTAATAACATCAACCAATGTGAATGATCATTCAGCTAATGTGAATGACCATTCACATTAGTAAATTTCACCATTCACATTGGTGAAATAATATCAGCACCTTACATTAGTCTTGTTAATTGTCAACTATGTGTTGTGAATGATCAATCTTCTAATGTGAATGGTCATTCACATTAGGTAAATGTCCATTCACATTTGATGAATGACGAGAACAACAA
This sequence comes from Centrapalus pauciflorus, assembly GCA_020465985.1. NCBI lineage: Eukaryota > Viridiplantae > Streptophyta > Magnoliopsida > Asterales > Asteraceae > Centrapalus > Centrapalus pauciflorus. Next base: position 29,631 of record JAANYP010008617.1, read on the forward strand.
TGTCAGTCTTCATCTTCTACATACCATCAATGTTAAGTAATGTGAATGATCAATTAAATAATGTGAATGATCATTTAAGTAATGTGAATGGTCAATTAAGTAATGTGAATGATAAATTAAGTAATGTAAATGATCATTTAAGTAATGTGAATGGTCAATTAAGTAATGTGAATGGTTAATTAAGTAATGTGAATGATCAAATAAGTGTACAAGAAGTATAAAAAGTTAAATAAGTGTTCTGAATTATCAATTAAGTAATGTGAATGATCAATTAATGTGAATGATGAATTTAAGCCATGTGAATGGTCGCTGCAATTACGAAAATACCCTTGCCTATTCATGGACGCTGGATACGCAGGATTTCATGAGGGACGCTGTGGAACCAAATTCTATATATATATATATATATATATATATATATATATATATATATAAGTCTTTATATAAGTTGCATACCAAGTGTTAGATAAAATGTCTAAATGAAATCTTTTTTTTTGTTTCAATGTGTTTTTGATATATATTTTATCATGTAATCTACTTATAATATATGATACTTGACATTTGACACGACATTCTACGTAGATTGCATGTCATTTTACGTAGATTGCATGTCATTCTACGTAGGTTGCATTACATTCTACGTAGGTTGCATGACATTCTACGTAGATTGCATGACAATTCTACGTAGATTGTACATAGAATGTGTTCGTCGATACTCTACATAGAACATGACAGATTCATTTTCCATGTTTTATAATGAAGATTATTTATAAGATTATAGATTTATAATAAATACAATAGTTATTAGATGTTTTACATGATAATCTACATAGAATATAATACAAGACTACTTTTAAAAAATCACACATAATCTATGTAGAATGTTATGTATCTTATATATTTCATATATTTTTATGTTTCTTATACATTTCTATATCTTTTTATGTAGATTAACATTACTATTCAATGTGTTTTGATATATTTTATATCAGTTGCATACCAAGTGCTTGATTAAATGTCTAAATGAAATCTTCTTTTTTTGTTTCAATGTGTTATTGATATATTTTATCATATAATCTACGTAGAATATATGATACTTGACATTTTACACGACATACGTAGATCGCATGCCATTTTACGTAGATTGCATGACATTCTACGTAGATTGTACATAGAATATGTTCGTCGATACTCTACATAGAATATAATATATTCATTTTCCATGTTTTATATTGAAGATTATTTGTAAGCTATTATATTTATAATGAATGTAAAGGTTTAAATGTTTTACATTATAATCTACGTAGATTAAATGATAATCTAAATAGAATATAATACAAGAAAATAATATTCTACATAGATTATGAATACTAATGTTAATCTACATAAAAAGATATAGAATTATATAACATTCTATGAAGACACATGATAATTCTATATAAAAACGTTAATCTTTTAACAATTAAATAATTTTCTATTTAGAAAAAATATTTTTTTATAAAAAACGTTTTTTTACTATAAAAATCAATTCTCATGAAAGAAAAATAAAATGAAAATGAAAAAAAAGTAAGAGAGAAAAAGAAAAATCAGATTTTTTTTCTTCTAAAAATATCATTTTCACACATTTTCAAGATTCCCCACGATCAAAGTTTTAAATAATTACAAAATTGTCATCCAATATATCAACCATTGATTCCATTATACAAAGGCCATAAAAGGTTCTTAAGTTCTCACAATATTTATGGTTCTCAGGAGAACCCTTATATATATATATATATATATATATATATATATATATATATATATATATATATATATATATATATATATATATATATTCAGGTTCATCAGCGTACCTATGAGATTCCAGCGTACCGAGCGTACCCTAATGTGAATGATCATTCACACATATTTTTTTTGAATAGACATGTATAACACAACATTCTAAGACTTTTTTTCAAAAGGAGTAACATCATAAATCTTGTGAATGGTAAAAAAAGATCATGTGAATGGTCATTCACACCATTCACATAGTGTGAAATGACCATTCACATGGATGACCATTCACATAAATATGCATTGAGCATTCACATAATTTTTAAGGACACCAAAAGTGTGAATCTATGTGAAATTCATATATCATGTGTATACCATTAAATTAAACATGGTTATGTGAAAAAAAAAATTTTAAAAAGTTTTTTAAGGTCGGTACCTTCGGGTGCACTTGATTTCGAGAGGTACTTATTTGAACCTGAATATATATATATATATATATATATATATATATATATATATATATATATATATATATATATATATATAAAAGTTAAAGTTATATTGAACATATAATGTTTATACGAATATAAAAAATTAAAACTAAAATGTACAAATTAATACATATATGTATAAATTTGGACAAAAAATAACTAAATTTATAAGTATTTATATAAAGTAATATAAAGTAGAGAGAAAATATAAATATATTAAATGTATAAGTAGTTAAAAATTTTATAAATGAAAAGTAATAAAAAAAAATAAATACATTTTTAAAAAATAAATATATAAATAGTTCTATATTTATATATATATTTGAAATTTATATGAAAGAACAACAATAATATTATTATTATTAACAATAATCAACAACAATACAATAAATTAAATCTAGTCATATACAAGTTATTTTTTAGTTACTACTACTTATTAATGTAAATACTTAAACTATAACAAAATAATAATAATAATAAATAAATAAATAAACATATTAAATAATTTATTACTTTAGTAGAATTTTAATAGTAATAATAAGATAATATAATAAATATATAATAAATGAATAATAAATCATTAAGATAATGAAATATAAAAGAAATATTTTGATTAGGGACCAAAAATGAAATCAAATGAATGTAAAATCGTCATTTTTAAAAAATTATTGGAGAAAGGGACCAAAAGCATAACAAAACTCCACACTAGAACTATGTGAAACGTGTGTGTTCACATAAATTGCACAGTTGTGAACGTATGTTCACATAAGTTTTTTCACGTTCTCATGACTTTAAAATGTTAGAAAGTGTGAATGTATGTAATTTTTTACAAATAGCCTTATATTATTTGTATCTAAATGAATATGAAATAAAATTTAAAAAAAAAAAAACTTCTTTTCAGAGCATGTCCACATCCGAAACCCATGTGTTCACAGATATTCACGGTACTTTGCATTTTTTAGATACTCATGCAAACCATATTCTATAATTGGATCCATTAAATTCTCAACAACAAACATTTAAAAGATATTTTAAATAATAATAATAATATATATAAATGTTAATAATGAAAATATTTCTTTTTTAAATAACTTAGGGTTTATTATGAAAAAACTAAAATGTTTTCGTCCCTCCATGTTATTTTTTCAATAAAAGTTCTCAAGTTAATTTTTTATTTTTGGTTTAGTGAAATTTGGATATTCAAACCCGGGTTTTTAGTTTTTAAAAACCCGGTTTACGAATTATAACCGGACTCTAGTAGTTAAGTTTTCACCAAATTGAGAAAAAGAATTTAACTTGAGGATTTTTCTGAAAAGAAAAACACTGAGAGACGAAAACCCAAAAACCGTGAAAATATGTTGTTTTTTTTCATAATAAACCCAATAACTTATTTATAAAAGTAATTATAATAAATTTATGTAAATTCTCATATTAAAAATTTTAATATATTTAAACTTAATGTTAAATTTTTTTTATTTTAAGTTTATATACCAAAAATTTTTATTTATAAAGTTAGTCGTGTGATACTTCTAGTTTACTAATAATTCATCCCTTCTAAATGAGTGTTGATACGGATGGATTCTACATCTTCAATAAATCATTATTAAAATACTAATAAGCATGATTAGGGATGTATGAATTGTAAAATTAATTAAGTAACATCCTAGAAATATTTGATCACACACCGATGTACAAGTTAAAATATAATTTCAATAATTTGAAAAATAAATTTTCTGGTTTTTTTAATGCAAAATAACATCCAATATTGATGGAAAAACCCACCATTGTTGTCAACGAAAATTTTCGTTGAAAATAGATTAACTGAACAACTCCATATTTTTTTCATCACCAACATATGATCGATCTCACATCGATGCAAGAAAGAAATTTAAGCATAATACATAGCTATAAACTCAAGACTCATTTTTAAGGTTTTTTTTATTTAGAGTGTTATCTCATATTGATCGATAAACATAATTTTATAGTTGGTGAATTTTATAGTTGTTAAGATTTCGATCTTGAACTTTAGATCTAAATATTTTATAATCATTATAAGTAAAAACGACTTAATCCTTAGTAGGATTACTTGGGGGTAAGATCTTTTATGATCTTAAATCTATCGAGGTCATTTAAGATCTCTATCTGATCCATTATATTTTAACTTCAATTAAAAAAATTTTTATAAATGAATCAACTTTGTTAAAAAAAAAAAAAGATAAATATATGGGATAATTATCCAATATTCCAATTTGTGTGTAACAACAATTTTCATTTAATCTTAGAATTCAGTACTAAAATATAAAATCTTAATGATGTGATTAAATAATAAAAATTATCAAAATCGTAAAGTTTATAAAAAATCCGTAAGAATTGCATTGAAGTATGGGTTTATTACTTTGTTATGAAAAAAAAACATGTTTTGACGGTTTTTGCGTTTTCGTTCCTTAATGTTATTTTTTTCAGAAAAATACTTAAGTTATATATATTTTTTTTTCGTTTTGTGAAATTTGATTATTAGAAACCGGTAATAAATAGTAAACCAGATTTTTTAAAAATTAAAAATCCGGGTTCTAATATCTAAATTTCACTAAAGCAAAAAGAAAAAAATTAACTTGAGGACTTTTGTGAAAAAAGAACATGTTGATTTTTTTTCATAATAAACCCTTGAACTATTGTTATAATATTAGATTTTAAAATATTTTAACAATTTGACATAAAAACTAATCTTTGTTATAAATAATAACACATATAAAAGGACACCGTTATTCTGGTAAGATCTTAGTATTCTAATTTTAATCTGATCCGATCCCACAAATACAAAAAATAAAAAATTTTAGATTAGATTTTGATTTTGATAGCTTTGAAGAAACATTAATGGTTAAGGTGGATTTTGTAAACTAGATCAAACCAATATTTACTGGCTTTTTATCTAGAAAAGTTTAATATTTGTTATTAGTGTATTTAATTTAAAACACATAAATATTTTTTTATATTTTTTGTTACAAATATATTATACCATATTGATGTAAGAAATGACGTTTAACGCTCATATTATAAGCTAGATCAATTATATAATTTATCCCATTTTCACCAAGGTAAATCAGATTTTAAGTTTTTTTTTTTCATTATAAAGTTGCAATATCTAGGGTTGTCCAAGACCGGATATCCGAATTTCAGATAGTGATTTTTACCATCTGAATTCAAATCCAAAGATTTGGATATCTGATTCTTGGAATTCCGGAATTTGGGATTCGGATATCGGATTATCCGAAAATTCATATTTTTAATTTTTTTATAATTAAATCAAAATTTTAAATATCTAAAATACAAATAAATATATCCAAATACATATTAAAGATAAATATATCACAAACTAAATGTATCCGGAATTACTTTACTCAAAACAACTAAAAAAGATTAAAAAACTAAAATACATAAAATATTATTTAATAAATCTATAATATCAATGATAAAATAAAAATTATACATTAGAATAATAATAAACACTCAATATTATGTAAATAATCATACTAAAGTTATATAAATATTTTTTTTTTCCGATTTTTGGATATCCGAATATTTGGAATTTTAATTCTGAATCTGAATCCGAAATTTCGGATATCCAAAATTCCAGATATTCAAAATTTTGAATAGTTTCGGAATTTATTTTCAGGATTTTATTTTGAATGATCGGATTCAGATTTTTATGAACACCCCTAGCAATATCGGTATAGGATTGTGCAACAGAAGGCCTATTTTCAAGTTTTTCAATGTAAAGCGTCATCTTGCGTTGATTTTGAATGCAAACTTTTAGTTGTACCTAAAGCATTTTAATGATTAAACTTGGTTTTAGTTTTTATTGCTTACATCAATCTTAAATTTGTTAGGGTTTTTTTTTTTTTTTTTTTTTTTTTTTTTTTTTTGGTGACTAACCATACATACATACATACATATGTGTGTGATGTGGTTCGAGAGAGAATCACACGTTATGCAGCGCAATAAAAGGTACCACTTTTAAAAAACTTTTTAAATTTATTTTTAATAAAAATGTTTTAATTATAATTATAAAGATGATATGTAAGTTTCACATACATTCATGGGTTAAGTGTCATTTTGACCATCAAACTTTCAGATTTTTTTTTAATTTAGCCATTAAACTATTTTTGTCCCGGTTTAGCCACTGAACTATATTTTGTATATATATTTAGCCATTAAACTTTCTTTTTACCGATTTAACCACTGAAAATTGTCTCAATTTAGCCACTAAACTATCATATTTTGTACCGATTTAGCCATTAGTTTTATTCATTTTTTTCAAAATAGGACACTAAACTAAAGTTTAGTGACTAAATCAGGACAAAAAATAGTTTAGTGGCTAAACGGGACAAATTTAAAAGTTAAATGGTCAAAATGATACTTAACCCTACATTCATATATCCTAACTCTTTAAAAATAATGTGAACATATATTTACATAAATTTGCATGAATGTGAACGTTAAGTCAACAATATCGAATATGTAGTAATTATAAGAGTAACCAATTAATTGAATTAAGGGTCGACATTTGTACATAACACTTGAGAGAAGAACTCAATTGCAAGTCTTGAAGACGCAACTAAAATATCATCAAACATGGCTCGATAAAAGTGGGCTTGTAATTAGAAATGGCCCAAAATAAGTTCTTCTTGGGCTAAACATAATATTGGTAGTGTTTTTCATCTCGATAACTCATAAGAGTCATAGACTCATAGTTATAGATATATCTTTTTGCCCAAAAAGTGAATTTTTGTAGTCGTGACTTGTGACTTTGTTTCATTTGTTCACACAAACAATTAAATGTTGTTTGATTGATAAATATGATGTTTTATTTTTGATTGATAAGAGATGATCATGAGGTTTAATAAACGGGTTTTAATAAAATTGTTTGTGTGGTAAATTAATGAAGGGTTAAAGTCGTATAAATATATGTTACTTTACTGAAATTACTCAAATGACTAATTTAGTTATCTTTCATCTCATTGGTACTTGTACCTAAAATTTATTGTTGAGATGATACTTTTGATTACTGGTTACTGATTCTACCGGTAAAGATTTTATCTTTGTGTTTTTAGAAGTATTAAAAGGGTCTATATGTATTGAATTTCAGAGAAGAAAAGCAATCTTCATTGATTGAAACTGAAAGGCATGCTGCCTATTTATACACAACTAATACACTACCATTCTAACAAATAACTAATCAACTAACTAACAAACTAATTAGTTACATCAAGAATAAAATAACTAACTATCTGTTATTTACAAAAGAATTGTTATATCTAACAGCCCCCCTCAAGATGAACTCTGAAATATATCTGGAAGAGACATCTTGGACAATAAAGGTAACATCTTGGCTTTAGGAAGAGCTTTTGTGAATAAATCAGCAAGCTGATCATGTGAACGAATGGGCATGAGTTTGATGGTTTTATCAGCAATCTTTTCTCTGATGAAGTGGCAATCAAGTTCGATATGTTTGGTTCGTTCATGAAAGGTTGGATTATTGGCAAGTTTGATTGCTGACTCATTATCACAGAAAAGAAGCGTAGGTTGTGTTAGATCAACCTGAAAGGCCTGAAGAAGATGTTTGATCCATAGAATTTCACTGGTGGTAGCTGATAATGCCCTGTACTCTGCTTCAGTGGAACTTTTGGCCACCATAGTTTGCTTCTTAGATTTCCAAGATATGAGAGAATTTCCTATGAAGATGCAGAATCCTGTAACTGATCTTCTGGTAGATTGACAGCCTGCCCAATCAGAATCACTAAAGGCCTTGATTTGAAGTGATTTTTCAGCTGATAAAAACAAACCTTGACCAGGATGAGCCTTTAAATATCTCAAAAGATGTGTAATTGCTTCTCTATGTGGATGAACAGCATATGTGATGTCTGGTCTAGTAATAGTTAGATACATAAGCTTCCCAATAAGTCTTCGATAATGTGCAGCATCCTCAAAAGGAGTCCCATCAGAAGCAGAAAGCTTTACTTTTGGATTCATAGGATAAGAGCAGGGCTTGGCTGCAAGCATACCAGTTTCTTCTAATAAATCTAAGGTGTATTTTCTTTGAGAAACAAAAATACCCTTCTTTGAACGAGCAACTTCTAAACCCAGAAAATGTTTTAAGCACCCCAGATCTTTCAATTTGAATTCGGTGCTCAATTTATCTTTAACCAAATTGATCTCAGATAGAGATGCACCAGTGAGTACTATATCATCAACGTAAACCAACAGAGCAACATAAGCTGATCCTTGACCTTTGTAGAATAGTGAATAATCTGCCTTTGATTGTGAAAAACCTTCTTTAAGCAAAAAAGAAGAAAACTTAGCATACCATTGCCTTGAAGCTTGTCTAAGGCCATAAAGAGATTTCTGTAATTTGCAAGCCAATTTGACAGAAGTAGGAGAATTCAACGGTAGCTTGTAACCCTGTGGTATTTTCATGTAGACATCTTCATCTAAATCACCATTAAGAAATGCATTATTCACATCTAATTGTAATAAAGGCCAGGAATTTTGAGCAGCCAATGCCAGAAGAAGTTTGACAGTAACAAGCTTGGCAACAGGAGAAAAAGTATCAAGAAAATCAACTCCTTCTTGTTGATTAAACCCTTTTGCAACCAATCGAGCTTTGTACCTCTCAATTGTTCCATCTGCCTTTCTTTTGATCTTAAACACCCATTTGCATCCTAAAGCTTTTCTGTCTTTAGGTAAAGGCACAACAGTCCATGTATTATTAACTTCAAGAGCCAAAAGTTCTTCATCAATAGCTTTTACCCATTCTGTTGAAGTAATTGCTTCTTGATAAGAGGTTGGTTCATCATTTGAAGAAATACTCAAGGTAAAAACTCTATGAGATGTGGATAATTTTGAGTAATCAACAACCTGTGATAAAGGATATCTTGTAGAAGAGATAGGAGAATTTCCTTGTAGGAGCTGACAATGATAATCTTTCAAGTAAGCAGGCTTGCACCTATTTCTTTGAGGCCTAGTATCAACTGGTGCAGAATTAGGTTGTGATTGTTCAGCTTCTGATAAAACAGGAACAGAAGGATCAGATTGATCAAACAAGGTTTGATCATTAGAAATAGACTGATATACCTCTGTGTCATCATCAAGATCAGGATCAAGGGTAATAGGCAGAGTATGAAATGGAAATGGATTGTGATGATCCACATGTTTAGAGTTTTGAAAAGGAAATATGTCCTCATGAAATATAGCATCTCTGGAATTAAACAATTGTCTTGTTTCAAGATCAATGAATTTAAAGGCCTTCATTCCAGGAGGATGACCAACAAAGACACAAGCTTTAGCTCTTGGAGAAAACTTTGTTCTTGTAGATGAGAGAGTTGAAACAAAAGCCAAACAACCAAAAGATCTCAAAATTGAATAATCTGGTTTAGAGCCAAAGAGTTTTTCGTAAGGAGAACTTTTATTGAGAAGTTTGCAAGGAGTTCTATTAATGAGATATGTTGCATGAAGAACACATTCAGACCAATAAATGGTAGGCACTTTGGATTGAAAGAAAATGGCTCTTGCAACATTTAATAAATGTTGATGTTTTCGTTCAACAACAGAATTTTGTTGTGGTCTCTCTACACAAGAAAAGTGATGTAAAGTGCCCTGAGAATGAAAAAATTCAGTGAATGATAACTCCTTTGCATTGTCTGATCTGAACAGTTTAATAGTCTTGCCAAACTGAGTATGAACCATGTGAAAAAATCGAGGAACAATAGACTGTACATCAAATTTGCATCGAATGAGATATACCCAAGTAAATCGAGTGCAATCATCAACTAAGGTGACAAAATATCGATTGCCATTATGAGTATTAACACCATAGGGTCCCCATATATCACAATGTACCAAATCAAAAGGATTGGCTTTAACATTGTTTGAACAAACAAAAGACAATTTCTTTTGTTTAGCTAAAGGACAGATTGAACAAGGAACTCTAGCTAATTCTTTATTGAACCCAATGTCACCTTGAATCATCTTGAGTTTATTAATTGATGGATGCCCAAACCTTTGATGCCACTTTTGAAAGGAAACAACATTGATTTTGTGAACTGTAGAGAGAGCAGCAGTTGAATTATCTTCAAGAATATAAAGACCAGCTTGAACTTTAGCCTTGCCAATCATCTTCTTGTTGACTATCTGTTTTATCAATGCAGAATCATGATAAAACTTAATTGTCATGGTCTGTGCTTTAGTCAAAGAAGTCACAGAAATAAGATTGAGTTCAAACTGTGGAACAAAAAGAACATTTGAAAGATACAAATCATCGTTCAACTTGATTTTACCCATGTAATCAACTGGTATTCTGGATTTGTTTGGTAATATTACCCTGGTGTTTGATATCATATGCAAGTCAAGAAAAAGATTTCTATTGTTGCAAATATGACAAGTAGCACCTGAATCAATTACCCAAACATTTGATTCATATAATCCAGACGTAAGATTAAGAACATAGAAACGACCTTCAGTAGGAGTATTAGAAGTCATGGCTACATTTGCAGTTGCATCAGTGGTAGTAGAGGCAAGCTGACCAGATAGCAACGCAATGAGCTGTTGACACTGTGCATTTGTAAGACCAGTAAGCTGATCAATAGAATTGTTAGGAGTGTCTGAATTTTGTAAAGAATTGGATTGAGCATCTGGAGTATAAGATGAAACAGAATTGGTTCTGTTGTGATATGTCTTATAACCTGGAGGAAAACCATGGAGTTTGTAACACTTATCTTGAGTGTGTCCAGATTTCTTACAATGAGTACAAACAGGAGATTTGCCTCTGTTATACTGAGAATTAAAATTCTGTGGTTTAGCATTGTTGCTTCTGAGATTAAAAGCCATAGGAGATGAAACAGATTGAGCAGTCCCAACCTCACGTTGTCGTTCTTCTTGTATAATGAAGGAAAAAATCTTATTAACAGATGGTAAAGGATCCATTAACAAAATTTGTCCTCTAACCTGAGCATAGGTTTCATTTAAACCCATTAAGAAGCTAATTGTATGTTCCATTTCTCTTGCTCCACCACAAGTGCATAAACCACAGGTACAGTGTGCACTGTAATTTGAAAGTTCTTCCCACAAAACTTTGAGTTTAGTGAAATAAGTACTTACTGAATCTTGACCTTGCATGGTATTCATGAGATCTCTTTTGATTTGATATATGCGAGGACCATTGCTTTGCTGAAATCGTTCTTTGAGTTCCTTCCAAATAGCATGAGCAGTATCCAGATAGATGACAGAAGCAGAAATTTCTTTGGAAATAGAATTCAATAGCCATGAGATGACTATGTTATTGTTGCGATTCCAGGATTTGAGACGAACAGGATATGTATTACCAGGTTTTGGAAGTGAACCATCAATGAAGTCCAGTTTGTTCTTAACAGAGAGAGAGATGGTCATGGCTCTGCTCCAGGATGCATAATTGTCACCTGTTAAGATCTGATTTACCAGGATTTGACCTGGATTATCAGAATGGTGAATATAAAATGGATCGTTTGAAGAATTCTGATCCACAGTTGAATCAGAATGTATAGGATTCGGCATGATTGATCAAAAAAAATTTTTGAATCGGATGAACAAGAATCGCGATTCGGAGGCAGTGAAAAAAAAAATTGAATTGGATTGAACAAGGATCACAATTCAGAAATGACGAATGAAGAATTCAAGCGGAATTTCATCTGATACCATATTGAATTTCAGAGAAGAAAAGCAATCTTCATTGATTGAAACTGAAAGGCATGCTGCCTATTTATACACAACTAATACACTACCATTCTAACAAATAACTAATCAACTAACTAACAAACTAATTAGTTACATCAAGAATAAAATAACTAACTATCTGTTATTTACAAAAGAATTGTTATATCTAACAATATGCTAATGTGGATTCTAAATTATTTATATTAATCAAAATCCACGTAAATCCATGTAAGCATCATGTTATTAAAACGTGTCACATTGTCATTTGAATTAACAAAAACTGTCATATCAGCATAGTTACTGGTTACACGTACCATATCGACAAGTTATTTGGTGTACAAGTATCATCTGGTCAAATAAAAAGGTTAATTAGTCATTTAGGTAAATTGAGAAAAGTATATTGCATTTGTACGACTTTAACCTATTAATAAATGTCTTATTACATAATTTATAGGTTTTATTCGCCAAAATAATAAAATGTTAAATTTATTTTTATGGTTGATTCTGATTATATATACTTTGAATAAACAAAACAATCTCCAAAGACATAGACAAAGTAGTTTGTATACATGCACAAACTATGAAATAATTTGAAGAAAAACCAACAATTGCTACCAAATCGATTGTGATTTGTGAAACACATTTCTTAAAATATCAATTCAACAAGTCAATTTCAAAACAACATTGATTGATTATAAATAACAATAATAATAATAATAAAGTGATTCTGGAAAACATTACCAAATCACAGATCGATTATGAATAAACATAATATAGGATTAAATCCAAAAACTATGAAGAACAATATCGATCCACCAAAACGAAATCCTGGGACAAATATGGGAAGAACAGAACAACTATGAAGAGCATGTCAATTAAAAAAAAAAAAAAAAAAAAAAATCATATCATGTGAACCAACCTACAAAGAACATGAGACGAAGCACGAAATGACGCAATAGTGGCACTAATTTCATTTTAATCTCTCTAACGTGATTTAATTTTGAAACTATATTTTCTTTTAGTTATCATTTTAAGTCCATTATTATTTAACTGTGTTTTTTAGTTTTACGTCATATAATGTGATTATACTGAGTTGTATGGTTAACAATCTTTAATGTAAAAAGAAAAAAAAATGATCAAAGTTACATAAGAGGCGGCTCGCCGGCTCGGCTTTTGCCAACATCAACTTCATGCATATATAGGATGTGTGATATAGATCATGTTCAGGTCATGCTTGCCAAACATGTAGTATGTGAACGCTATAAAATTATTTAAAGCGGTCTAATCGGGTAGAATTGTATTGATATAAAACCCATTTATAATTTTATTTTTATAAATTGGGCTTATATTGTTTACGGGTATTATCGTTTTAAAATTGTCTCGTTATAAATGTCTTCCTCATGCTATTATACTATTAAATTTCGTTTCACATAAGTGTTACTGAAATATATCATCATCATCATCATCATCAAACAAAAGGATTCAATTATTAATTATAAAAATGTAACAGTAATTATGATAAGACAAACGAAAAGTTTATATTTGTAAATAGAATCTAAAAGTTACATAACTTTTAAAGTAATATTTGTGTAAAAAAACCTTCAAGTTTGACCATTTTTGTGATTAAAACCCCGAATAATTTTCATTGCACAAAAAACCCTAAACTAACTAAAACTTATCAAAGTATGGTTTTTTCTTTAAAAAAAAAGATGAATTGTAACATGATGAACCGATTGCAATCTGTTAACTAACACTTCGTCTCCAAAGAACCTTCTTTTCTAGCAAACTCATTCATCTGTGTTTTGTGATTCAAATTCACATTTTTTATTCATTTCATTGCCCAAATTTGTGTTTTTTTTGTTGGAATTTACTTTTTTGACAAAATTCTAGTAGACGCTGACGACTTGTCGACGGTGGCCTACGACTTTCAATCGGTTACAACCGGTAAAATCCCAATTTTATGAGAATTTGCTTGTTTGGGGGTTTTTTTGTGCAATGAAAAATGATTAGAGGTTATACTCACAAAAATAGTTCAACTTGAGAGTTTTTTACACAATTATCCTTTTTTTTAAAGTAATTGTTTTTATTGCAGAAAGAAAAACTCAATAACTACATTTTTAGAGTTTATATTGTAAAAATGTTTACATAGCAAACAAAGATAGTCTGGTGCTTCAATGAAATATAATTATTAAAACAAAACAATTTAAAATCACATTATCATCAACACTATAAATCTTTACCTTTATTTAGATGATTCTGTTGTTACACTTGGGGCACACGATTATTTGTTTACCTACTAACAGAATCGTTAGAAAGTTACTAAATGTAAAATGACCATCTAATAAAAAATAAACAGTTTGGACTGAAGTTAAATTTTTGTAATTAAACACTTCCACAATGTAAATTCTAATTCTAATTGTCAAGTTATCATTTCACAAGGTAAGACATTAATTTAAATAAACTATTATGCAATATGAACTGTTATCTTCAGTGCTGGTCCTATCATTTTTGAGACCCGGTGTATATACTTAGAAATGGTCCTCTATATATATAAACAAAATTTGTTTAAAAAATTACAATTAAATAATATTGAGAAAAAAACATTATACTTTTTATTCGTATGATTATAAATTGGGCAAAAATTACATACAATATTATATTTTTATTAGTAAAATGAGAAAAAAAAAGTTTAAATTTTAAATGATCCATTATATAAATAGTAACATACGTGACAAAAATAATAATTCAAGGTGAAATTTATTTTAAAATTAGCATTTTATATTTTAAAAGCCAAGTCAATGTGTAATATTTAAATTTATTTTTGTAGAAATATTTAAAATCAGATAAACAAAACTCGCTGTTAGGTCATCGTCATATTGATGAGTGACTAGAGGTGTACAAAAATTACGAAATCTGATTTTGTATAGAATCCGATCCGAAACCAGTTCTAGAAAACCTATGGGATTTGGAATAAAAAAATTTGAATGAGTAACTCGGAGTGAACTAAGGGGCCCGTTTTGATTGAAGCATTTAAAGAAAAGTTGAGGTAAAATTTGGAATTAAAAATGCAACACATATATACAATTCTATCATGTCCCTACTTAGTTTAACAACACGTTTACGTAGGCAAAGAATGATAGACTTATTGAAATGGTGTAACATAGTTTCCCATGCTTTCCTGTATTCTTTGTTTTTTCTATTGTGGATGGTGATGGTCAAAAGGAGAATTAAGTTACAAATTGGCTACTATTCTTCGAAAATCAATCGTTACTCAATATTATATGGGCTTGTCTATGAGAGTGATGTTTTGGCTATATCACAAATTAGGATGAACTGAATATGTTTCACAAAGTTGTGTAACATGCTAGATACATTAGGAGGATTAAAAGCAACAAGATGTAACATTGTTGTATAATATTTCGTCACTTGATTTTTATAAAGTTGTTTTTGATTGTATTATAAAATTAATTAAAAAAGATTATTATTGATAAAATGATGGATTTTATAATTCATATAATATATTTTCACAATATATAACCTTAAAAAACAAGAAAATTAAAAAAAAGCTTGTGAAGGGTAGTTTGGTCATTTACCCTCAAATCCTTCGAAAGATTTACAAATCACACAAAAATTTACAAATAACTGAATTTGAAATCTTGCATACCAAATACACGACACAACTTAATATTGACATTTTTCAAATCCAGTCTTGTCATAATCCTGTCATTCTTTAATCTTATTATATCAAATTTCTACAATCCAAACGACACTTAAATACGTCACGTAGATGCCAAGTAGATATGACGTCATCATATTTTCATATTTTTATATGATTAGTGATCTAAATGAGATAAAATTTAAAACTTTAATAACTTAAATGATATGTAAAAACAATATAGTAATTAACATAAGACAATCACGTTAAGATTCTATATTACAGAACTTAATTGTATAAATCAAAATGGAGGGGCTATCACTTTTTAAGGACGCTACATGATCATCATTCAAGACAACTGCTTTTCAACATGTGCATATTGTTATCAAGAAAATTCCATCCCCATATTAAAAATATATACATCAATTGTAATGATATAAAATGATATACTTTCGTTATTTACGTCCACGGGTTTTGTAAAATATATTTGATGACGTGTGTGGATATAAAAAAATGACCTGGCAGGAACGCTGAAAGAACAGGTGGACCAATAAGTAGAGGATGCGCATGAGGTCATCACATGGCTTTGTCAGGTCATGAAAAGTGCAAACAGCCTCGCCTACAAAGGAGCATATGACGAAGGGGTTTGTTACAAATAGGGGTGAGCAGTTTTTGGTTCGGGACCAGGAAACCGAAAACCAAACCAAATCCAATTAAAACTAAACCAAATTTAAATTTTGGTTTTTAGACCAAACTGATTATGAAACCGAGTTTTTGGATTGATTTCTGGTCTAGACTATAGCGAACGAAACCAAATTGAATTACCGAATATGTGTGTGTGTGTGTGTGTGTGTGTGTGTGTGTGTTTGAAGTTTTAGGATTAACGTAAAACGGTTTATTATTGTTTAACTTGATATTTTGGAATAACATACTTAATATTGAACGATTTGAAATCCTTGAAAGTTTTGTTTTTGTTGTTTGGTCTTTAATTGATTGTAGATTATTTTGGATATTGAATATTTGGTTTAAACGCCTCTAAAAGTATTATCTATTTTGTATGAAAAAACAATATGATGATAAAACAAAACCTTTAGAAACCACATTAATTTTTTGCAATGAAAAACATATGACAGAAAATCAATTAGGGACATGTTTGGTATGCAACTTATAACATATGGAAGCAGCATAAGGAAGCCTTCTTAAACTTATAGTTTTAAGAGCTCCAATCTTCCTTTCTTTTACTTTTTTTTTTTGTAAATATATAAACTATGTTTGGATTTTATAAGGTGTGTGTTAAAACAATGGCAAATCCAAAAATAAATTTTATAGGGGTAGTTTTTCATAATTTTTATAAGGATCAATTTAAAAATTATCACATTATTATAAAAAGTATAAAGAAGCCTTCATTTCAAGCCCAAATTATTAAAAATTCCTCGAAAAACTGGTTCCTTGTATATTCCGTAAAAAATAAAGTTTGGTTAATCATAAAATCGGATATAAAGTTTTTGATAATATAGATAACACATAAAACTATTTTTTTTGGGCCGCTTGACTCCTACCCTATGACAAATATGAATCTGCCATTGATTAAAACCATAAGTTTTTAAACCACAAACTAGTTCAACTCGGTTCAACAGACGAAAACTAACATTTATAATGAGAAATAAAATTATAAAAATAACCTTAATTAATTACTTTTTAATTTGGTTTATTTATTTATCTACCATTTTATGTTATTTTACACTTTCTAGTTTCAGGTCCAATTTTTTACCAAACACTTTTATTATTAAAAGTATCGTCTATCAACTAATTATGCCAAACAAGCCCTTATATGATGCCTATTTCATTCGACAAATTGCTAATTAATGTAAATGAAATATAAGTTTTAACAATAAAGGTATCATGAAACTTTTTAGTCCAAAAAAATGTAACATAAAATTCTAATTTTACTAAGAAAGAACATAAATTCAATTTTTGACCAATAAAAAAAAAACTAATATCACGCTAACCTGGCTAGAAATATAGAAATTAAAAAAGATGAGTATACCCATCACGCTTACGTTCTAAAAAGATTCAAAACGAAATTTAT
Organism: Centrapalus pauciflorus; assembly: GCA_020465985.1. NCBI lineage: Eukaryota > Viridiplantae > Streptophyta > Magnoliopsida > Asterales > Asteraceae > Centrapalus > Centrapalus pauciflorus. The sequence continues at coordinate 47,386 of JAANYP010008617.1, forward strand.
TATAAATAATACACACCCATGATAAATGACAATTTTATATACAATGAGTGATTTATTTTAACATGATATATCGAAGTTTTATAAAATCATTTAGTAAAATTAATTGTAGATGTAGGAAAGTGGACAGCTAGAGCAACAAATTCTTGAAGTTTTTGGCAGTCTTTTTCTGACTCCATTATTACCTAATAAAATTTTGAGATCAAATCAAAAATGGTGCACGAACTCCGCATTAATTTAACAAACTCTTTCTTATAAATACGAATGGTCCTTCGTTATATTGCTTAATTTTTTGTTTGAACGGCAAACTAACATACTCCTGCTTCTAAACTACTTTTTTGCCTCAAATAGAGACTTCAGAACTTTAGGGTCCGTTTGTTTTTTTAGATATTAGATATCTAAACACTTTTTACCGTCTGTTTGATAATATGTTTAAAAAAAGTCTAAAATTTGTTTAGATAATATTGTTTGTTTTTTAATTTAATAAAATGTCTTTTTACATACAATTTATCAATTTATAGTTTTAGATAATAGATTTAGACAAAATACATTTTTCAAATCTGTTTTGAATAGAGGAAGGTCAGACATTAGACGTCTGATTGGGATTGAAAATCAAACAGATTTCATCATTTTTTGTCTGACCGAATCAGACAAAAGAGCTCAAATAGACAAAAGCAAAAAAAAAAAAAAAAACAAACAAACAAACAAGTCATTACTGTCATTGCCTATATTCCAACTTGCCAATAGTTATCATGATCTTTCACTTAAATATTACCCTCATACCAAATGGGTTAAACCACACCTGTTGTACTGCTTAATTGTATTAAGTGATTGTGATCTCTAGCTCTAACCACATTCTAGAACAAATGATCTCATTCATCATTAGTCATAAAACATGTACTCCCCTAAGTGCATGCTATTTATAACAAATTCAATGCTTATTAATTTCTTTTGGTTTTTTTTAATGTGACTTCCTAAATACATATAAATATCTTTTTTTACGGTGAATGTTTTATCATTTTTTATAAGATAACATATAAACTAAAATACAACCGATAGACCAAAAAGCTACAGTTTAAAATGTACAAACAATAGCTACAAGACACAAACAAAAAAAAAAAAACTAAACAACTAGCTAGCTATACAAGCACAAGCCCTCCCAACTTCTTGAGAGTGAACATGAATATCCTTTATCCCGGTCAAAATCTAATAAAATTTGTCGGGTATCAAAAGGGAAGATAACCATAGTTCCCATGGAATAGAGATTGATACCCGCCTTTTGACGGTAAGCTTTAAGTTGGAGTTCAAAGAAAATGTCGACAATCAGGTTGTTGGAGATATGAAAGGCACAACTATGTCTACGAAACTAGATCATATAACCAGTGGTTGTTACCACTGCAAGCCATATATAGGTTCGTCTGAGTTGATGAAAAGCCCGGATTACCCCGTAATGAAAGAAGATTTCTTTATGAGTAAACAAACTGAATTCATCAATATCATTTGAAATTTTTTGTGAAAGTACAAAGCTCTAAAAGTGAACTTGTATTTAATTATCTATATAATTTTAAACAATAAATCTATTTGTTTGTTTTAGAAATTATGTGAAAGTGTCATCTATATATGTTCACATGATTTATTCAAATTTATATTCCTCAAAAGCTAATTAATGAATTTTTTTGAAGTAAAATATATATCAAATCAAGGTGCGACATTTTTTCAGTTTATTTTAATTTAATTTTAACCTTGTTTTTAGCATATTTAACAAACTTAGTTTTGGTATTTCTGTTAAATAAATTTATATATTTATAATTGATTTTATATAATGATTGATATAATGTAAATTAAGTTTTAATATTATTAAGTATAATTAATCAACTTAAATATACTTTTTTAAATACCGATTATTGGGCATGCTTTATGAAATATGTACATATAATTTATTAAAACTTTAATTTATTTTGTTTTTTTTTATTGAATTAAGGGTGAATTTCTTAGTAAAAAACACCAATAAACAAAAGTTTAAAAACATGTTGAATTACGAATTAATTTTTAATTGAAAGTTTTTTATTTTTTTATAACCATAAGCAATCAAGTTATAGTTCAAAGTGCTCTTACATGTGAATTACAATTATTAATCTATAATTATCTTTTTATCTACTATATATTTACTCAATACGTACATATGGTTCTCTCATAGTCTCATATATATTTTGATTTTGTGTGTGTGTGTATATATATTGAGAGAGTATATGTTGTATATATTCTCATTATCAATTTTGATTCTCTCTCTCTCTCTCTCTCTCTCTCTCTCTCTCTCTCTCTCTCTCTCTCTCTCTCATGAACATGAACATGTCAATATGGTTGAAAAGAACAAGAGGAGGTGGTGGTAACTTTGTCAAGACAATCATATGCAATAATAAGTTAACATTATGTTCTCATAAACCACTTAATCATCCTGCTGCTTCTGTTTCTTTCTTTCACTCCCATCTTAGCAATTCGGTTATCGCAACAAATATTGATTACTCCGGTATTCATGGAAAATGGACTACCCGACTATTACCATATTCATATTCTTCTTCATCCACATTTTTCATGGCTTATCGTCGTCACATATCCATCCAAGCTGGACAAGAAATCTTGTTTGAAGACGATGATAAAACTGCTTTTGAAGAAAACCAGGTAATATATGTATGAGTTAATTGCGTCAAAAGGTAATCTACTGTCACAGTTTTTTCAATTTGGGTAATATACTAATTTTTTTTCTTAATTAAGGTAACATACTTTCCAAATCAAGTCAATCAAGGTAACCATATCGGATTGAAATGTAAAAATTATATGATGTGCATTATTTTGTGCAAAAAATATTTTTTGATAATACATTGCTATTTTGAGCAAATTTAAAAAAATAATTAAGCAATATTAGAAATTAAAAAAACTGATAACTGGATTAATAAACTGTCATGTCAGTAATTTTGATCTTTTAATCTGATACGGTTACCTTGATTTGGAAAATATGTTACCTCAAATAGAAAAAAAAAAAAAATTAGTATGTTACCCAAATTGAAAAAACAGTAACAATAGATTAACTTTTGACATAATTAACCCTATGTATGTATCTATACATAAGATCATTGCATTCATGCTTTCACTTTTGTTGATAAATTTGTTTATTGATCTTTACACATCAAATTAATTTTGAAGAAATAATTAATTGCTTAAAAGTCATTACTTGAAACCAAACCTAATATCACATTTCAGTTAAACTAATTAAGTGAAAATCATCGATCATCAATAGACAGCTAGCGTTGCACGAGTTGGATATACCTAGACGTCAAAACACATAATTAAAATCTTTCAGGTTGACGTTCGAAATTGGTGTTGGTCAATTTGGGATATCATAAATGTTTTGATCAGTCTAACTAACTTGTTTTATAAAAAAAGTTATATAGTTTTATTTATTTATTAGACTCCTTAAAATAGAATGTACTAAAAGTTATGAATTTTACATAAGTTGGTTGGGTTTGTCATTTAAAATATATAGCAAAGTGGTTGAAAGTATGGTTGTTCATGGATGGTTAACCGAACCAAAAACACATTTCTGATAGTTCACCAGACATGTCAATTATAAGATTTTGTGAACCTAAACATAAACCGAAATATCCGTCGGTTAACTGATTTTTCGGTTTGGTTATTTGGTTAACCAATTAAGCATTTTTAGATTAATAAATTATAGTTTAAATTTAAAAACTCCACAATTAATATTTATATATATTTAAAAGTTTGCTATAGTAAAGTTATGAATTAAATTATAAATGTACTATTAAATTATCGCTAAAAGATTGTGTATTATTTCTAAAAGCTAGTAAGAATAAAAGAATTGTCACATATTTTTATTACAATTGAAATATAAACACATAACATTAATTTCTTTGGGTTACAAAACTAATATAGATCAATTAGTAACTAATTAAATTTTATTATTATTAGTATAAATGTTAATATCCAAATTATATAAAATTATTTTTATTTTCGGTTTTTTCGTTTTATCGTCCGTCACTAATAACATGAACCGTAACCAAAATCGAAACCGAAGAATTTTATCAGTTCGGTTAACTAAACCGAAAATTATAGAAAAACCGGTTCGGTTAATCTCAAAATCGAGATGGTTTGTCGGGTTTTCAGATCGGTTTTTTTGGTTTCGAAACTTTTTTAACACCCCGAGATGAAAATACGACGAGTTTACGTTTTAATGCATGCAGTCCATTGATCCATTAGGTTTTCATATTATTTTTTAAAAAATATATTTAATCAACTGGACCTTAGATTCTTTGAATTTTAAAACCAAGTTCATTCTATATGAATTTTAAGATTCATATTTTAGATTTGTAATGAATAATTTAGATAATATAGGTTAGGAGTTTACAATACTATATGTGTTATATAGATTTATGTATTTAATTTAGGTTCTAAGTTTACAATATCTTGCATTTTTCAAATTAACAAATATTTCCTAAAAGATAATGCAAATTTTTTGACAAAATCGTGACAAATGCAAATGTTGCATAATGCAAATCTTTTGACAAAATACAAATCTCAGATAAAAGAAATCTGCAAACCAAACAACTCTAAGAATCCTATTTTCGTATATATGTGAAAATCACTCTTGAAGTCATAAATTTGTATATCAAATTCGCAAATTTAATTTTAATTTATAAATTAGAATATTTATTACATTAGAATAATATCGTAAAAAATACCGAAGTTCGGTAACCAAACGGCCAAACCCAACTCAGTTGGGCCCATCTAGTACATGGACTTGGGCTAATTTTTTGCTTTAATTTTTCTTCAATCCTTGCAGATTTGTAAGTATGGATCAATCAAATTTAGTCAACAATCAAATACACAGAAGTAGACTTAACTAAATCTATTTATACTATTAAAAGAGTAATTATACTCATTTCTGGTGAAGCCACGTGTCGTCACCATGAATCGACACGTGACATTTATAGATTTTAAAAATAATAAAGAAATTTAAATCAAATCTATCCAAATCTAATATAATCCACTTTTAACTTCAAATCAAACAAAATCTATTACTCTACGAAATTAATAATTAAATCTATCTAAATCTAATATAATCCACTCTTAAATTCAAATAAAATCAAATCAAACAAAATCTAATAATCTACTAACTTATTAATTATAAGATAATATAATAATAGTTTAAAAAATATATAAGAAAATAATTACTCTTCATATATATTTAGAAATATACAAAATTAATAGGTCATAATAAATAATAATATCATCTTATATACTTTTGTTTAAAAATAATATTTATATCGTTATCTTTTTATTTATTATATTTTATAAATATTAAAAATATCCGCGTAATACGCGGGTAATAAAGTAGTGTCCTAATGAAGTAGAACCAAAAACAGGAAGAAAAATCAAAACAAAGCTTAATTTACTTAATTATAAAGTGTTTGGGCTTTACATTATAACAAGACCCATAAGCCCAACTTGTGTCAAAACATCTATTTCTTACTTCTTAGCCCATCAATATATTAGCCTCGTGCCCTCGTGTTTGAAAGATGTATGAAAAGTGACCAAGATTTATTTAAATTCTTACAGATAAAAGAATTCATTAATCCTAGCTATTAGAATTTAAATTTAAAATACTTCACCACTCATAACTCTAGCCGACATCAAACTTCATACCCTACAAAAAGTAGCAATTGGAATTTATATTTTGGTTCATTCGAATTTAATTTTACGAGCCAGATGTGCCCTATGCCCTATTCTATAATCAGTTTATATTAAAAGTAACACACTATGTGATTCTTTCAAGCGTGTTTTTGGTTTTGATTTATTTTTCCATTCACATGACGAATATTTGTATATTATCTTATACTTTATTGATCTTAAACATTCAACTGATTCGACACAAATATCCATTCTTGATTCCGTCCTCCATTGATTCATTTGAAAAGTGTGTCATGTTGGATTCATTTCTGCATCAAGATGAGGGATTCGTTCAAAGATAGTTTTTTTTTTCTTCTTGTAAATAGTATTTAGGATGGGAATGGAATGCAAAGTGATCAAATGCATACAGTCGGTTGACATGAAATGGAATTGCATTCTTCTTTATATGCATCATGTTATGTTCATCTCACTCATTGTCCATTGCATAATGTTTATTTATTTATTTTTTTATGTTTTGAATAAAATATAAGTTCAATTCTTCTTGTTGGAAGCAGGGTGTGGACTTTCCTGGTGGCAATATTGGCTATACATCTGAAATGAACTTTCTTCCTGGTTTATCTGAAAAAAGGGTTCAATGTTATCGAGTTCTTGATGAAGATGGTTATGTAGTCTCATCTAGCATGTCCGAACACGTATATATCCATCTCCAATTCTCTCGTTTCACTTATTTTAATTATCCCAATTTCTTTGGGTAACATTCTTTTCTTTAGCTTTAATTTATACATTTTGTTGGGAATAAGTGTTAATCACAGGTCTAGTCTATTGTTCCAAGATAGTTATCAAACTGAAATTCTTAATACAATATTTTGAAATCTCACATTTTGAAATGCTTAAATATGGTTCCTATATATATTCAGTGAACGGGTGTGTCCAAACCATCGTGTTGGTTCGTGGTGCCCTTTCATAAATGGTTGCGTTGTTTAGGAAGAGACACAACCTTTCAAGTTTACTAAATGCTATTTAGGTCCTTGCACTGTTTTATAATTACATAATTGTAACCTTAATTACTTTTTTTTTTGTCATTAATTCCCAACACATTTAAATTATTAATTAATTCCTTGGTTATATGAAATGACTAGATGAGTAAAGAAGTAGGATTGAAAGTGTATAGTGGCATGGTCACCCTTCATACTATGGACAAGTTCTTTTATGAGGCACAAAGGCAAGGTAGATTATCATTCTACTTGACCTCATTTGGTGAAGAAGCTATCAACATTGCATCAGCTGCAGCACTTAGCTCTGAGGACATAATACTAGCTCAGGTTTGACCAAACTTTGACCAAAAAAACTATAAAGTTTTAAACTTTGTTGATCTAATATTGGCATTCTTGAACATTAAATGTTGCAGTACAGAGAGCCAGGTGTTTTGTTATGGCGCGGTTTTACGGTTCAAGACTTTGCAAATCAATGCTTTGGAAACAAAGCTGGTCATGCGAAAGGCAGGCAAATGCCGGTTCATTATGGATCGAAGAATTTAAATTTCATCACTATCTCATCACCGTTAGCGTAAGTTTCGCTACATTTAGTTGATTATTATAAATCGTTATCGATGTTTTCTCTCTACATTTCGGTGAATAGATAGATATATAGATATTCTTTTATTTTGCAGCACACAACTCCCACAGGCAGTTGGTGTTGCTTACTCTCTTAAAACAGATAAAAAAGATGCATGTGTTGTGGCCTATATGGGAGAGGGTAGTACAAGTGAGGTAATAAGATTTCATTCGTTGTATAAATTATTAGGGTTAATTGTGTCAAAAGATTACATATTGTCACTGTTTTTTCAATCTGGGTAACATACTAATTTTTTATCCTACTTAAGCTAGCATACTTTCCAATCAAGTCAATCAAGGTAACTATATCGGATTGAAAGCTAAATATTACTGACGTGACAGTTTCTTTGTCCAGTCAGATTTTTTTTTTACAGAAATGACAGTTTAATTGTTACATGATGTGCACTATTTTGGGCAATTTAAAATGACTTTTTGATAATATCTTGCTATTTTGAGCAAATGTAAAAATAATTAAGCAATATTAAAGTAAAAAAAAACTGATTATTGGATACAGAAACTATCATGTTAGTAATTTTTATCTTTCAAGCCGATACGATTACCTTTATTGACTTGATTTGAAAAGTATGTTACCTCAAATAGAATAAAAATTGGTATGTTACCCAAATTGAAAAAACAGTAACAGTAGATTACCTTCCGACGTAATTAACCCTATAAATTATTAGGGTTTATTATGAAAAGAAAACCAACATGTTTTCATATTTTTTGCGTTTTCGTCCCTCCATGTTTTGACCATCCGAACTTTTAAGATTTTTTCGGTTTAACCACTCTATTTTTTTCCAACCGATCAAAACACTAAACTTTTCATTTTTTATTGTTTTGACCATTTTACCTGTTATCACAGATGATTTGGTGACATGTCAATTACGTGACCTTTTTATCATTGAAAAAACCACTCGAACTTCCAAAATTTTTTTGGTTTGACCACCATCCTCTTAAACTAAAAATTAAAACTTCGAGAACCGATAATTCAATGTAATCAAACATATCTTTTCATATTTTTATCAATAACAGTAATATATCAAATTAAAATCAATTCATTTTTATTTTTAAGTTTTTTCAAGATTTTATAAACACCAAAAATAAATCCAATTTAAGTTTCAAAATTGCTTATGAAATTTTATAAGATAATTTTAGTTTTTAATTTTCTATTATTATTTATTTTTAACAAATTTATTTAATTATATTTTTACTATCGTTAGTGATTACTATTTAATTTATAAAATTTATTTATTTACGATCATTTAAGATATTCAAACCCTAACAAACTTGATGAACACTACGAAACCTTAGAGAACCAAATTGATTAGAATCTATTTGGATTAACACAATGATAAAGAAGAACCGATGAAGTAGAAGATGATGATAATAAAGAAGCAGAAGAGATCAATGAAACATTGTTGTTAAAGCAATATGATGATGAAAAAAGAGAGAATCAGTTTTCTTGAAGTTAATGTTTATTTTAATCATGATGTTATGAGTAATATAATAATAGAAATTACAAAAATCTGAACATCAATTAAATTAGAGATTAGATCACAAAAAAGTAATAGAGTGGTTAAAGATAAAGAATTATGAAAGTTCGAATGGTTTTTCTGATAAAAATTCTAATTCATAATAACAATTGACCGGTCAAACAGGTTACCGATCAAAAATGAATTGCTAAACCAATAAATTTGAAAGTATAGTGATTAAACTAATAGAAAATAAAAAATGTAGTGATTTGATCGGTTGGAAAAAAAATTGAATGGTTAAACCGAAAAAATCATATAAGTTCGGATGGTTTATTTGATAATAACCCTATTTTTTTCTATAAAAGTTCTCAAGTTATTCTTTTCATTGTGGTTTAGTGAAATTTGGACATTAGAACCCGGTTTTTCAGTTTTTTAGAACCCGGTTCACAAATTATAACCGGGGTCTAATGTCCAAATTTCACTAAACCAAAAATAATAGAATAACTTAAGGTTTTTTATGGAAAAAAAATAACATGGAGGGACGAAAACGCAAAATAAAAAAAAACTTGAAAACATGTTGGTTTTTTTCATAATAAACACAAAATTTTAATTAATAATTGTCTAAAGATATATCGATCGAATGTAGGGAGATTTTCATGCGGCTATGAACTTTGCTGCGGTTATGGAAGCTCCAGTTGTGTTCATATGCCGTAATAATGGATGGGCTATTAGTACTCCAGTCACAGATCAATTCCGAAGTACATTTTTCGCTTTCTTAGATAGATTTTTTATTCCAATTGTATATTTTTTTTAGTAAAATTAATGGTTTTTTATACGTGTAGGCGATGGAATAGTTGTTAAGGGTCAAGCGTATGGAATTCGAAGTATAAGGGTAGATGGTAACGATGCTCTTGCAGTTTATACTGCAGTTCGCAACGCTCGTGAGATGGCAATTAAAGAACAAAGACCAATACTTATCGAGGTTTATATATACATTTTATCGATCTTTATTTAGAGGGTGTTTGGTTTTGCGTTATGAACCAGATTATCAGCTTATTACGTTACAATAACGCAAATAATTAGTTTAAAGTGTTTGGATTGCATACGTTAATAAGTGATTATTTGCGTTTAGCGTTAATCTTACCACACTTTTTCATAAGTTAAAAATTGTAGCTTATTTGCTTCATAAGTGATTATTTGGTCATTTTACAAAGAAAAACGCAAATCCAAACACTTTAAAAACTGATTATTTGATAATTATGATAGCAAACAGCATAAGCTAAACCAAACAGTACATTTCCTGCAGCACTTTTTGTTACAGCTATTATCTGATTATTAGTTTCCAAAACGCTACAGCATTTTTTCAAACGCAAATCCAAACACCCTCTTACTCTTTGGTTCATAATATGATATTTTGTGTATTTTTCTTACATAAATTTCTGATGGTGAATCACAAGGCCATGACATATAGAGTGTCCCACCATTCCACATCTGATGATTCTACAAAGTATCGTTCAATAGATGAAATCGAACACTGGAAAACAGTGCATTCTCCTATAACAAGATTAAGAAAATGGGTCGAGAGAAATGGTTGGTGGAGCGATAAAGAAGAATCCAAGCTTCATAATGACGCGATCAATCAGGTAAATGGATCATAATGGTTTTCAAGAACTCTTGTTTAATTTGCTAATCGTGTTATATTATGCTAACACAATTGCTAATTTGTTATATCTACAGGTTAAACATGCTATTGAAGAAGCTGAAAAAGCCGAAAAACCACCACTTAAAGATATGTTCACAGATGTATATGAGGATTTACCATCGAATTTGATCGAGCAAGAACAATTGCTTAGAGAAACGATACGAAGGCACCCAAAAGATTTTCCTAACAATGTACCTCTATGAACAATCATTTGAGGTAGTATATGATGATTGATAGAAGATTAGAGTTATTAAGAATAAATTTGATTAGCTTGACTTGATAAAGATTAATTAAACCTCATCAAAGATATAATCTTTTGAGGCATTTGGATCAGAACTTTTTGAAGTAATTAGGAAATCTTGAAAACTAGAACCAAATGATGTAAAATTAAATAAGCTTTGAAACATTTGCTATTTTTGGTTGTATATGTTAAATTGTTTTATGTTTCTGTAAAAGCCATAGAATATATTTTTAACCTAAATAAAGATAACCCAATCAACTTTTAGAAAGGAGTAGCACAGAGATAAACCACTAAATGAGAATCTCATGCTTAATGGTGTGTTTGTTTGTAATTAAGAGCATGTAAAATAGTTTACTCTATTGACTGTTTGTTAAATTTCAAATTTATGAGATTTTTTTCCTTTGAATTTCCTTCTGAATTATAAGAGGGAGAGTGTAGTATGAAATCAAACTAAGAGTCTCTGAATTTCAGATCTTTGGAGTTTGGACCACCTCTTAATTTTAGAAGTGATTTTCAGACTTCAGATTTTTAACATCTTAAAAAACAAAGAACACCTAAATCTTAACAACTTTTAACTTTTGGGAACCGTCCTATCTTTGAATAGGTGGTTTAATTTATCTAACGGGTCCTATGGGTTTTTAGGGGTATTAATATTTATAATCCTAGATTTGTTTATCAGGTCAACAAAGTTAGTTTAAATGAGATTTTTCTAATTACCAACTAATTGGTTTTGTTGAAAGATTCACTAACGAATCATTTATAATTCCTATGAACTCATAACTATCATTGCTACATGATGGAACTTTGGAATCCCATGAAAGAAAATCTCGTATAAACAATTAAGTTAATCATTTGTGGAAAAATCATTTTCACGAACAACGTGAAAAATATGAGAATGGAAGATGAGATGAATTTTTTGAATTGTAGTGGTAGCGGGATGAAAATCTAGGCTTTAGCTAGCCGAGTTTTAAGCTTTAATTTTGATGTGGAGCTTGAGCCTGATGCTACTTGATTCGATTACATCTCATCCTAGAATAATAGAACTTATATATACACATAGCATTAAATATAATCAAATGATTATTATTTTTAGGGTAAATTACAAATTTCGTCCCTGTGGTTAGGTATAAATTATGGATCCCGTCCTTCTTCGCGATTAATTACGAATTTCGTCCCCGTTGTTGGCAATTTGTTTTGGTTTTGGTCATTTGACTAGTCATTTTTTTTATAAATGACCATTTTGCCCTCTAAATAATTATAAAAATAGGTAATGAACTTTCTTTTTTTTATAAAACTAAATAGTACAAATCCAATATCCATGTTGTTTTTCTATTTAAATTATCAAAATATGTTTTCTTAAAAAATCAGAATCTCTCTCTCTCTCTCTCTCTCTCTCTCTCTCTCTCTCTCTCTCTCTCTCTCTCTCTCTCTCTCTCTCTCACACACACTCACCAACTTCACGTACAAACTTCCATAGGAATCTTCACCTTCAAAAAGTGGGGAGAAGTGGGGGATTGTCGGGGAAGGAAGGTACACCGGAGCTGAAAAGGAGGAGATATATGAGGTATATAAAAGCATTAGAGTAATGGGAAAAGTGAGACTGAGAAGTGAGGGGAAGAAGGGAGGATGGCCGTTCATCTGACCGGAGATTTAGCGGTCAACGATTATTGGTGGTTTGGACGGAAAACGGGAAAAAGTATGGGTTTCATCGTTTATTGGTGGTTTAGGAAATAAACGAAGGAGGTATCTTGGCCGGAGACAATAGTTACCGGATGGATCTGAGTTTAGCGATTCGAGTCATGTTGATTTCCATTTATTTCTCTTCCTCGATGGAACCGTTGAAGGAGAGTAGTCGCCGGAGGAGGTATCTTGGCCGGAAAAGATTGTTGTGGAAGTTTGAAGGTGAAGATTGATATGGAAGTTTATACGTGAAGGGAGGGAGGGAGAGAGGGAGGGGGAGAGAGAGAGACGAGGAGAGAAGAGAGAGAGAGAGAGAAGAGGAGAGAGAGAGAGAGAGAGAGAGAGAGAGAGAGAGAGAGAGAGAGATTGATTTTTTAAGAAAGCCTATTTTGATAATTAAAATAGAAAAACAACATGGATTTTGGATTTGTACTATTTAGTTTTATAAAAAAAGAAAGTTTTATAACCTATTTTTATAATTATTTAGAGGGCAAAATGGCCATTTATAAAAAAATGACTGGTCAAATGACCGAAACCAAAACAAATTGCCAACCACAGGGACGAAATTCGTAATTAATCGCGAAGAATGAGGGGATCCATAATTTATACCTAACCACAGGGACGAAATTTGTAATTTACCCTTATTTTTATTAATTTTAGACTAAATTACATAAATGGTCCCTGTGGTTTATATGAAATTACGGTTTTGATCCCTGAAAGAATTTTATTACATCACAAGTCCCTAAAATCGAAAAGTTGTAACATTTTGATCCCTGAAACTAACGACGGTTAACTCTACCGTTAGTCTTAGGGGCATTTTCGTCCTTTTGACTTTCAGGGACCATCTGTGTAATTTTCAAACTTTCTTATTTTTTAATCCTATTTTCTCTTCTTTCTTTATATCTTAATTTATTTTCATATATATATTTTTTGTATTATTTTTTTATCATTTAATTATTCAAATGTAACCTTTTATTTTTTTAATTTAACTATTAGATTTTATTTGTATTATTATTATTATTAATGTTAACTTTTTAATATATTACCATATTTATTGAAAATCCAAATTTTTCTCCGTTACTTTTTTCATTTAGAAAAGATAAAAATAAAAATTAGTTTTTAGTTTATTTTCATTCAGAAAATCTAAAACCGAAATGATTTATATTTTTTCCCCATTCAAAAAATTCAAAATAATAACATGTTGAAGTTTATTTTCATTTGGAAATATTAAAAGTACGAGTGTTTCATCGTTTCTTCCTCGCAAATGTTAAAAGTACGAGTGTTTCATTGCTTTTTCCGTTTTAAAAAATAAACAAAGTATATAATTTTTCATTTTTTGTATGAAAATTTAAAATCAAAATGAGTCTTTTGTTGTTCGGAAATATTGAAAATCTAACATCGCTTAATTTTTTTAACCATTTTAATTTTCATTAAATGACAACCAATTTCGATTTTAGTATTTTCGAAAAAAAACTGACGAATCGTTATGATCTGTATTTTTTGATCAAAAAACAACGAACAATTCCGAATTTATTTTTTGATCAAAAAATGATAAACCATTTTGATTTTTTATTTTCCAACAAAATAAGCATTCCGATTTTAATTAAACGGTGGAATAAATGACGAACCATTCCGATTTATTTTTTTTCGATCAGATAAACGATTAACCATTTCGATTTTTTTTTTGATGAAACAACAATAAATCATTGATATTTTATTTTTATAAACAAAACATCCATTTCGATATCAAGACGAACCATTACAATTTGAATTTTTTCAATAAAAAATGACAAAACCTTCAGATCTTATTTTTTTGATCAAAAACTGACGAACCATTTCAATTTTTTATTTTTTCAAATCATTCATAATTAAAAAATTTTGATTAAATATTTTTAATAAAGAAGCTACAAATCATTCTGTTTATATACTTATTTGAAATGAAAAAAAAAACTTCAACACTTAGTTGTTTTGAATTTTTTAAATGGAGAAAAAAATAAATAAATCATTTCAATTTTAGATTTTCTGAACGAAAACAAACTAAAACTAATTTTTATTTTTGTCTTTTCTAAATAAAAAAAAAGAATAGAGAAAGATTTGGATTTTCAATAACTAATTGAAAAAAATAAATCATTATATCATATAATGATGTTATATAAATAATTATGGTAATATGTATAAAAAAGTTAGTATTAATAATAACAATAAACATACAAATAAAAACTAATAGTTAAAAATAAAAAATAAAAAATAAAATGTTACATTTGAATAATTAAATGATAAAAAAAGAAATACAAAATATATATATGAAAATAAATTATGATATAAAGAAAAAAGAGAAAAAGGGAAAAAGAAATAAGAAAGTTTCAAAATTACATAGATGGTCCCTGAAAAACAAAAGGACGAAAATACCCCTGAGACTAACGGTCAAACTTAACCACCGTTAGTTTCAGGGACCAAAATGTTACAACTTTTCCATTTTAGGGACTTGTGGTGTAATAAAATTCTTTCAGGGACTAAAACCGTAATTCCATATAAACCACAGGGACCATTTATGTAATTTAGTCTTAATTTTACAACTAAGTACTGACATGTAGTTTACTACCAATCTAGTTATGTATATTAAGTTCATGAAAAATATATAGTATTATACATCAAAAGTTAAACTACCAAATAGCTTAAAATCACCTTTCGATGCAAAACATAAATAAAATCTCCAATTGTATGTACACCTCATATAATTTGTACTCTATTTGAACTAGAGTGCTCAAATTTACAACAAGATTGATATCTTCAATTAATAAAAATAAGGGTAAATTGTACAAATATCAATTATTAATAAAGAAGGTACTTACTGTTATAAATAAATTCTTGAGTAAATTACAGAGTTATGGTCTCTGTGGTTTGCTCAAAATTATGGAAATGGTCACTGGTTTTTAAAAATTACATAAATGGTCTCTTAAAACACTATTTACTTGCAGAAATGGTCCCTCCATCTCTTGACTTTTTCTAAATGACGATTTTGCCCTTATTCACAAAATCAATTTTGGTCCCTATAGTATATACTTAGTTAAAAAAATCTATAAACTTGTTTAAAAAATGGAATGTAAAATAAATAAATTGAATATATACAAGAGAATTAAAATAACCTAATAAATAAAATAATTAAATCATATTTTATTAAATTAACATTTAAAATTCAAAAACAAAAACAAAAAATAATGAAAATGATTAAAACCAAAACTAATTAATTAATAGAGGGACCAAAATTGAATTTAAGAATAAGGGCAAAATCGTCATTTAGAAAAATTCAATAGATAGAGGGACCAATTCTGCAAGTAATAGTGTTTTGAGGGACCATTTATGTAATTTTTAAAGACCAGGGATCATTTCTATAATTTTGAGCAAACCACAGGGACCATTTCTGTAATTTACTCTAAATTATTCTTCGCAAGTTGAGGTTTAAGGAAAAGCGATCATAAATGATAAATGATAAGGGACTTGCTGTTATAAATAAATCCTTCTTCGCAAGTTGAGGTTTAAGGAAAAACAATCAAGATCAGGATCTTAACAATCGTGCCTTCAAGAACTTGATGCTAATTTCGTAGTCATTGATCCGTTATTTCTCCAGCACATATTCAAATGATTTCTAAACTTTTATTCTTTAATTAGCTTTAGTTTTCTCAGTTCGTTATAAATGCATAAGCTTTTGAAAAAAAGTTATAACGAAATATTTAAATTCGTTGTTTACAAAATTAACAATAAGCTTTCCTTGCTTCAAAAAAACCATTTGATTTCGTTCTGTTATTTTAATATAGGGCAAATGTCTTGAGAGTTGAGACTTGAGATAACAACGAGCTTTTTTTTTTATCATATCATTATATATTTTATGTTACCTTTAATTAGCAGGGCAAAAAAATTTTATAGATTAATAACCAAAATAAGATATGTACAAAATACATAGTATAACATACAAGAAAAATAATTTTTTATGAATTTAATAACCTAGATAAGATATTAGCTAGATATATGAAAAATATATTATATCCATTAAATCTATACTATTAAATAAGTAACTAGCATGTCATATGTCAAGCTCTCTCTTGATTTGTCGCATGTCGCTGTCTTCTTTTGACACTTCATATATTAAATTTTATTTCAATTTTTAAAGCAAATCAAATTTATCCAAATCTCATATGATTAATTTAATAACTAATTAACTAATTTATTATTTTTATAATTAATGTATTATATATATTTATAAATATTTATTTTTAAAATTAACCATGTAATACATGATTATTAACCTAGTAACATATTATAAAAATATATTTTTTATTGTTATGAATTCATTTTCCCCTTAGAGCGACAAAAGAAAAGGAGCAAGTTTAACTTGTTTTACCTTTATGGTAAATTAATTGGAGTACTCCTAGTCTCCTACTCCACCAAAAAATTATTTGCATATATAAGCTCAAAAGTACTGAATCTAGACAATAACCATGGCCACATTCATCGTACTATAGTTGATGACAATACTTGAGCCTTTCACTCCATAAAATAATACAATTGAATAAAGTGATAGTGGAAGAAGCATGAGCTTTTATTTGCATAATCTAACAATAAAAAGGAATTCTTAAATATATATTTAGCATACCATTAATAATGTTAATTATATATCGGATGTAAATACAACTTCCATAATTAAGAATCCTAAAAACGTATAAACATATACATATATATATATATATATATATATATATATATATATATATATATATATATATATATATATATATGTGTGTGTGTGTATATATATGTGGGTTCAATGGAGAACTTCTATGCATCGAAGAATTTTGGAGAACCACAATGCATCGCTAGAAAATCGTAATGCATCATGTGAAACTAGATGCATCACGCGGGAATTTGATATATCACGTGGAAATAATGATGCACCACACGGGAATTATGATGCATTTATGGTGGTGCATGAAGGTTGTTCGATGCATGGAGGTTCTCTATTGAACCCCCTACATACATACATACATACATACATACATACATACATACATACATACATACATACATATATATATATATACATATACATATATATATATATATATATATATATATATATATATATATATATATTAATAGGGATGAGTTCAATGGAAAACCACTATGCACCTGAAAACTATGAAAAACTACGCCTACCGTCCGATTTGGTGCATTTCATTAAAAACGTGGTGGCATGATCGTAAATAAGGTGATGCATCACGCAAGATTTTGATGCATCACGCGAGAAATTTGATGCATCACGCGGGATTTTGATGCATCACGCGGAGAATTTGATGCATTTGTGGTGGTGCAGTGCGGTTTTCACAAGTTTTCAGGTGCATGGTGGTTTTTCATTGAACCTCCCTATATATATATATATATATATATATACAGGTTTGGGATCACATAAGAACCCTTCAATTCCATGAGAACGTGAGAACCCTCCAAAATGCACAAATTTATACATCAAATGCACAAATTTAAAAACTAAATTTATAACTTAAAATCATTATTGGTTTTCAATATTAATAAATATCATAATCTAACTTTAAAATTATCTTTAAAATTTAAATTCATCAAGTTTTACACTAAATGCACAAATTTGAATATTAAATGCACAAATTTTATCAAATGCATTAATTCGTACATAAAGTGGACAAATTTATCATGATATGCGTAAATTTATCAAATGTATAAATTTTAACATTAAATGCATAATTATATACATTAAATGCACAAATTTTAGAGAGAATCTCACGTTCTCATGGTAATGAGGGTTCTGGTAACCCTATATATATATATATATATATATATATATAATCAAGTTCATCAGCGTACCTATAAGATTACAGCGTATCTAAATGTGAATGATCATTCAAATATATATATTTTTTTAGTAGACATGTATAAGACAACATTATAAGACTTTTTTTTTTCAAAAGAAGCAACATCATAAATTTTGTGAATGGTAAAAAAAGATCATGTGAATGGCCATTTACACCATTCACATGGTATGAAATGATCATGAATGGTGTGAATGACCATTACTATTCACATAAATATGCATTGAGCATTCACATAATTTTTAAGGACACAGAAAATGTGAATGTATGGAAAATTCATATATCATGCGTATAACATTAAATTAAACATGGTTATGAGAATAAAAAATTTAAAAAAAGTTTTTAAGGTTGGTACCTTCAGGTGCACTTGATTTCGAGAGTTACTTTCTTGAACCTGACTATATATGTATGTATGTATGTGTGGGTGTGTGTGTGTATGGTATGCTTTATCTGTCTGCCTGAATATCTTGTTCTGATCAATAGAAGTCTTTTTATATAAATTCAACTTTAGATTACGTATACGGATGATCAGTATAATGGATGATTATAAAATCAACATCTATCACATTTGTAATAATGAATGGGACATAAGACAAGGTGTCTCGATAATGTTATATGATTTCATAAATGTTTGTGAATGTTGTAGTCACGTGTTTATGTAAAACACATCTTTTTAATACATCCGATATATTAAAGTTACTTAATTTAGTTTTATTTCATAGTAACTCAATTCTTTAACAAAATATTATGTGTACTTATCCCTTTGATGTTGTCCCACTTTGACATGGGTATAGCATTCGATGATGAATCAAGTGTAATGGGGACAAGAAGATCAAAGAATTATTTGAGGGAAGAAATGATGTGTGTAGGGACAACTAGAGACGTATGTTTATGATGAGGAAGTTAATCGAGTGATGTACGCATTCTTTTAATTCGCTTTTTTTGTGTGGTTGAAATGAATTTGATTCCATAACATCTTAGAAATAATCGGTAAACCTAATCATCATTTTTATTAGAATGAACCCTAACGAACGTATTAGATGTGAACCAATGGTTGTGAATTTTATATATCATACTATATGTATGGTGTGACAAATGATATGATATCATTCAATATATGGTTTTGTTATCTATATCGTATATAATATTCATTATATGATTAAGGGTTGTTATCTTAATTATTGTTAGCATATTAAATTCATAACATTCGGCTATTTGAATCAGGATAAAGTGTTTAACAAAACAAGTATAACCCCTTGACAACCACCTCAACAAAAAAATAATAACTAAACTCTTGCTTTCGGGTCTCCTAATAGCATAATCAAATTTAGTATCTGAATCTGAATACAAACTATATTCACCATCAAGATAATCAATTATTATATATCCAAGATAGAAATCGTTAGGGTGTGTTTAGTTGCCGATTACTTCCAAAATTTTCATCTCATTTTTCAAGAAATAAAATGAAAACTGGTTTACTTAACAACAATTTCATAAATTTTCGTTCACTTTTTAAAATACCATTATTCATGTTCTGTCTTACTTTTCTATTAAGGGAAAATGGCATCAAATAGCTCTGAACTTTCGACTTTGTACACATTTATGTAGTGAACTTTTTTTTTGTGCACATTTGGTAGTCAAAGTTTCAAAATTGTTTCAATTTGGTAGTTGGCGTACCTGTTAACTGGTTGCTTCCGGTTTTGATGCCTACGTGGACAATTTTTTAATGACGTGGTTATCCGTTTTTATATTATACCCGGTTTTATCTATGTGGCAACCCATTTTTTTTAAATAACCCGGATTTATTACTCGGTTATAAACCCGGTTCTTACAAGTTGGATCGAACGTATGAAAAATGAACCGGGTTTATAACCGTGTGATTTTAAAAAACGGGTTGCCACATAGATAAAACCAGGTATAATATAAAAACGGGTAGCCACGTCATAGAAAATTGTCCACATAGACATCGAAACCGGAAGCAACCGGTTAACAGGTACGCCAACTACCAAATTGGAACAAATTTGAAACTTTGACTACTAAATGTGCACAAAAAAAGTTCACTACATAAATGTGTACAAAGTCGAAAGTTCAGAGCTATTTGATGTCATTTTCCCTTTCTATTATAATACTCTCATTCTCTCTCTTACTTTTCTATCATCTATTATATTGTTCTTATTTTATAATCACTCATCTTATTTTTCTTAAAACTAAAATTTTATCTTTAAAACAAGTATTCTTTTTTTATAGAATCCCTTGTTTTTTTTTCTGAAACTATAACTTGAAAACTGAAATTGAAAAATGACTAGTTTTCGTTAACAAATGCAACCTTAATGATTTATACTTTTATGTCTCTTGAAAATGATAGAAAGAAAGATGCGAAAAACATCCCAACAAAGATGATCATACAAATTTATAAAGTAAACTATATTAAAAGATGTCATTTAAATAATTTTTTTTAGGAAAAACACTTTAAAGTTTTTTGGCAAATATAACATCAATCAATCAATCCACTAATGCTTTGTTATTTTTAGGCAATGTCACTTTTGGCTTTTGACTCCACCATGCCTATTTGATTGGGTGGAAATCCATTCAACTTGCGATTTATCGTCTCCTCCATTCCTTCTTGTCATAGATAAAAAGGGTACTATTAGTTTTTAAGAATTTGGGTTAATGTGATATAGCAATGTACTTTTGTATTTGTTGTGTCTTATGCAAAATTATTTTCTTGCATTCTCGGATGTTTATGGATATTTAACATTACTGAAAGGAAAATTTTCACAAAAAACCTTCAAACTACAAGTTTTTTTCGATTAAGTCCCTCAATCAATTTTTTTGTCTGATAAGTCCCTTAACTATATAAAAATCACGAAATTGGTGTTTTTTTCAAGAAAAGTTACCGGTGACCTGTTGAGCGGGTTGCAATTGCTGAAGTGGATTTTATAGATCTATGATTTTTTTCGATTAAGTCCCCCAACTAAATTATTTTATCTTATAAATCCCTTAAGTAAATTATTTTGTTTTATAAATCCCTCAACTAATTTTTTTGCCACATAAATCCCTTATCTTGATAAAAACTCATGTTATTTGTTGTTTTATCATTTTATTGTTTAAAGTTTAGTCGGGATGAACTAGTTAAATATATTAAAAAATTGTGGTCTAGACAAACATAGGATCGAAATAATCATCATTTATGTTTTTATATCAAACTAACTTATGTTATCCAGAATAACGTACTTTAAAAAAATTTATTATTTTTAAACAACCATCGTCGTTTTGAAAAAAATTATTTTCAAACCAACTTATTTTGGTCTAGACAAACATGACATGTTTAGTCATTGAAATAAACATCGTCATTTTTAAAAGTTTAAAAAAAATTCGTTTATTTTATTGAAAAGTTGAAAGATTTAAGTAGTTCGGGGACTTATCAGGGAAAAATATGAAATGGGACTTAATCGAAAAAAATTTATACTTTGATGGTTTTTGCAAAATAGGTTTAAGCATGCATGTTAACCTGTTATAACAGGTTAACGGACCAATTGAAAAGGTTTATGCAGTTTGAGGACTTATCAGAAATGAAAAATGAATTGGGGACTTAATCGAAAAAATTTTATACTTTGATGGTTTTTTGCCTAATTTTCCCTTACTGAAATTGTATTTCGTAAGGTTAACAGAGCCAATGTGAAGGTTGCACAATCACATAATCCACAATCAATGAATTTCGACAAAATTTTATTCATATGCCTCTAGCCCTCCACTACTGGAAAAGAATGGATCTTAGAACTACTTTAGAACTTGATCTCTTAGAGGAAGCTCTGATTGTCAAATTAGCATTAAGAAACAAAATAAATGAGAACAATTAGTTGCCAGTTATGCATATGTGGGTGTTAAGAGAGACACATAATGTATATGCGATGATTACGCATTTTGTTTAGTAATTATTATTTATCTCGCACATCTCGTACTATACATAGTAGACTTGTTAGGGATATGGCCTTATATGTGCTAAGGAGATTATATGTGACAATACGATAGCCATATACTCGGTTGTTTTCCCCTAATACAAAACATATATGGTTTGGCTTTGAGTATATATTTGGCCACTTGGTTCTTTGAGTTGTCTACGTTGAATAAAACGATTAGTTCAAGTTGATATTGGATGATATTGTGACCCTTTTTATGTAGTTTTGTAGAGTTTTTTAATCATTAACTTGTATTATTTGTTTGTTTGAGACGACTCCCCTAGGTTCACCATTACGTTTCCTAGTCTAGTCTGATTGTCACATGGCTTGTTAGGACTAGACTTGTATATATAATGTTAATCTTCGTCTTGATCTTAATAAGTGTATGTATTATATAAGTACGTAAATATATACATACATACATACATACATACACATGATGTAAAATGGGACAGAATGGTGTCATGATAGT
Source organism: Centrapalus pauciflorus (assembly GCA_020465985.1). NCBI lineage: Eukaryota > Viridiplantae > Streptophyta > Magnoliopsida > Asterales > Asteraceae > Centrapalus > Centrapalus pauciflorus. Next base: position 70,125 of record JAANYP010008617.1, read on the forward strand.
GTGTGTGTGTGTGGGTGTGCTCGTGCGCATACACACACATACATACATAACACGGTACATATGTGTATGCAGTCGATATGTGTTATAGGTACATGTGTTGTGAATCTTTATGTTTGTGGTTATGTATAATTTTATATACGAAAATTGTAATGGTTGGCAGTATTATAATATTTGTTGCTAATATCTAGCGGATCTCAACTAATGACTTGTGTTTGTTGTTTATTTTTAAAAAAACATTTCTAAATTTGAATGACGATTTATTAAAATAAACATATTGGTTAATATATACTTTTTTGTAATATTATATATAATTTTAGTAAGCAATGATAGTAAAAGTTTTTTTTCTTCAGGATTTACCTTGTAATACAAAGATTGTTACACAATAAACATAAACATTCCCTCCAAATTACGATAAGAAAGTTGTTGATTTAATAAAACCCGATCAATTGTTTTTAAATTTCGTAACAAAGTTGATAATTTAGCAACAATATTCATATCCATATCAATAATGATTTAGCATCGATAGCATCGATATTTATGTTAACCATAGTTTATTTCTGCATTGTCTTTAAAAAAAATGGTAGTTTTATATGTTTTTTTAAGGTTACTTGCATAAAAAAGTTTCAAGCTATTTGAGATCATTTTTACAATTAAAACCATCAACCATTTTTCATTACACAAAAAAACTATTCACTAGTAAAATCTCATTAAAAAAAAGATATTATCGGTTACATCCGATTGAAACTCACTGACCACCATCGACAAGTCACCAGTGACTCGGGAGTGTCAATTTCGGCACATTCAAACAAACGGGTTGAACGGGTCGATGATCAAAAGACAAAAATTTAACATAGAATGTTTTTTTTTAATAACAATTTGTTTAATACATCATTTTCTACAATTTTAGTTTAAAAAAATTATGTTCTAGCTTAGTTTTTACTACGGGTCATTTTGATTTTCCCACTTGTTCGGCCCATTGGGTCAAAATTGTCACCTTAAAATGGAATAAAGTCAACAACATTTATTCCATAATAATAATAATAATGATAATAATAATAATAATAATAATAATAATAATAATAATAATAATTATTATTATTATTATTATTATTATTATTATTACTACTTTTATTATTATCATTATTATAAACACTAAATAAAAAAATAGGTTTTAAAATTTACGCATACCATATCGATAAACTAAAGAAAGTATGTTATTATTTCGTAACGTTTTAATTTCTCTTTAAATCTACATCAAAATTATATAGTAATTAGTTTTGCCACATATTATTTTTGACAGGTATAGACGGTTACCGGTCAACAAAAATATCAATTGATAGGAAAAAGAAAGTAGATGTCCCACCATATCCATAAATAGATGTATCATACGAAGACATTTCAAAAACTTTAACTTAATTCTTAATATTTTATTTTAATCTTAAACCCCCTAACTTAATAATTTATTTTTATAATTTGTGAATTGTTGAGATGAGATAAAATAAAAAGTATTTAATAATAGTTTTATGTGGTTATCTACCAAGGATGCTTTTAACTTTCAACTAGGGTTTTTAAAAATATAAAACAATTACTCAAATGAATCAGACTGTGGTAAAAACATGTGTATTTTAACTAAGCTTTTATACTCTTAAGTCATAAAAAGTTTATTGCAATCAATTAAGTCTTTACCAAACCACTTGACTTATATCAAGTGGTCACCATCAAAGGTGGGAGGGTTCCTTTTAGTTGAGGTCTCGAGTTCGAGCATTGACAATGGCGTTTCTCTTTAGGTGGAGGTGTGAGGTTTAGTCCTCACCTTCAAGGTGTCTAACAATTGTGCTAATAACTTAAAATTTAACTGTTTTCCACACAACTAATTAAAGAAATTATCATTTTAAAATCCTAGAAATCATTTCATATGTGATTGCATAAATACTTAGGGTGTGCGGAGTACCCAAGCCGAATGCCACCCCGCTCCGCCACATCAGCCAAGGCCGGCGGCTACACCACCCCCGCCCCCCGGCCCTGCGCGAAATGCTCCCCGGCCCGGCTCCCTCCCCCCGCTGCACCCCGCTCCAATATTTGTCTTTTTCCTAGACCGTTTAAAATAAAAAAAAAATTTATTAATTATTTTTCCCTATAAATATATCTTCACAACACATTTAACTCACATCTTTCCCATTTCTCTCAATCTATACACATTCAAAATTCTATCTTTCATTTAACCTAAAAATTTTTCCAATCAATCACAATTTTATTTTTATTGTGATGGAACCGTATACTACGTCTTCGTCGTCAAACTCATCAACCGAAGACGAATCTCAAGAGTATTATCAAGAACTTTTTGAAGCTTTTATAAATGCCAGCTCTCCGCAACCTAGACGAAGAATTCCAATTCAGAGAGACCAAGCAGCTGCAAATGAACGTCTGATGCGCAATTATTTTACTCAAAATCCTGTCTATGGAGATGATATGTTCAGAAGGAGGTTCCGGATGCGCAAAGAACTATTCCTACGAATAGTTTACGATATGGAGCAACACTTTGAATATTTTACCTTGCGATGGGATGCTCGAGGTAGCTGGGGATTTACCGCGTTACAAAAATGCACATCTGCTATTCGGCAACTCGCATATGGCATGGTGGCTAATTCGATTGACGACTCTCTTTTTATGTCTGAAAGAACTTCGCGTGAAACCTTGCAAGAATTCTGTAAGGGAATTATTCAGCTATACAAACGCAAATATTTGCGTAGACCGACTGAATCTGATGTTCATCAGTTGTACGCGTTCCATGAAGCAAAACATGGATTTCGTGGAATGCTTGGCAGCATTGACTGTACACATTGGGCATGGAGAAATTGCCATACAGAATGGCGAGGACAATATATGCGAGGCGATCACCAATATCCGACAATTATGTTGGAAGCCGTTGCGTCACAAGATTTATGGATTTGGCATGCATTTTTTGGCGTCGCGGGTTCCAACAACGACATCAATGTGGTTAATCAATCACCAGTTTTCAACGACGTTTTAAACGGGATCGCACCGGTTGTTCCTTTTGTTATTAACGGAACAGAATACAAACATGGGTACTATCTAACCGACGGGATATATCCCGAGTGGGCTAGTTATGTATTTTTTTTATTTTAATTCGGTAATTTTTAATTTTTAGTTTATGTAATAGTTTTTAAATATTTTATGAAATTAATTATTTTAATTCTAGTATTTGTTTTGTTAGTTAAAATTAATTAAAATGTTAAAAAAATTAAGAAAGATGGAAAGGTTAAAAAAGGTGGGTATTTCCTAGTTAGAAAGGTGGGGAAAGGTGGAGAGAGAAAAGCTGATGTGGCGCTGACGTGTACAGAAAGATGGGTTTGAGAAAGATTAGTACTCCCCACGCTCTTACGACGTACTTGATGTCAACAGGAAAGTCTTAAAATAAATTTTAAAAAAATATATATATAATTAATAAATATTATAATGTATTTTTAAGGGCAAATATGATAAACATATGAGTATCATATGGATATTATCATTAAATTTATTTCTATTTATAAAGGCAATTAACTTATTGTTACAATATTGAAAAGTAAAATTGTATTACATGTTTATTTTATATGATTGAAATAGTACTGGGTGTGCTATAAATTATTAATTATTAATTATTAAAAGCATATAATAAGATAAGAGAGGATTTGTTGGAGGAAAATGGTTCCATTATTTGTCAAAATTCGAAACCGCCTATGTGTTGGTGGGGTTGCATTCCAATTTCCAAATTCTCATCATTATTCCCATTAGCTGTTATGGAAGCCAAGTGATTTGACGTGGCAAATATTTCCATTAAAAACATATATTCATTTAAGATTTTTAAAGAAAAAAAAAAGAATTTGTGTAAGAAATCTTCGAGTTTGACCACATGATTAAAACTTTCAACTATTTTTTTTTGCACAAAAAACTTACAATCTACAAAAACCTATCAAAATGAGGTCTTATAAAAATAAAATTTGTAACCTGATAAACCGGTTGCAAACTGCTGACCAATCACTCCTCTCTGATAAACCTTCATTCCCGCAAACTCAATTGTCCGATAAACCCTTTGTCCGACAAACCACATCTCCGGTAACCAAATCATAAAAAGAAAATCCAAATATTATAATAATGAAGAATACGATATATAAATCGATGAACACAAAGTATGATTCAATTTCACATTTCTTGTTGATTTCTTTGTTCAACTTCGTGTTTTTTTTGTTGAATTATATTTTTTCGGTGAAATTTCGGTTTATTTCCATTCATCAAAGTTCAAAAAGCAAAACCCATAGTACTGCTTTGGCGACTCCGTCTTCATCATCGCCTCTGAAAGCGTCAACACTAGCGTCTCCACCATCTTCGTTGATCTCAACTGTAAACCAAAGTGAGCAACTTGGTGAACCCTATTAAGGTTTGTTCCATCTCCCTCTCGTTGTTCTTTGTTGTTCATGTTTTTTGGAGGGGACAACTCGATGAATGATTGGATCTGGGTTTACGATTTGTTGGTATCTAAAAACAATTAAGGTCTGTTCGTCATCCATGTTCTTTGATTCAGATTTGGAGATTCAGGCTACAAACAAATTCACGATTTTGTTTGTCAAATGATTCAGACATGGAGATTTCATAGTTTTTATCTCGTTTTAGGGTTTTATTCATGAAGTTTCATATCGACCTCTTCGTCTTCTGGTTACCGATTGATTTTTAATATATGGTGATTCAATCGATTATTTGGTTTCGATTTTATAGTCGTTTTTCCATATCTTAATCTCATTTGTAGTTGAATGGTCTTTGATTGAATATTGATTGGCTCCAATATTAAAGCTTTCTGGATTTTCATATCTTGAAGGGCAAATGACCAAAAATAGTAACAACTTTTATCATTTTTATCATTAATAGTAACATTATTTATTTTTTATCATTAATAGTAACAACTTTTTATTTTTTTTATCAATAATAGTATTGAATGACCTGCAAACCTGTTTAGCAGGTCACCAACTTTTCAGTTATAAAAAATAGTAACATATTTTCAGATTTTTATCAATAATAGTAACATATCAAATTAAAAACATAAATTTTTTATTTAATTAAGTTTTCTAATATTTCATAAACACCAAAATAAACCAAATTTTTATTCCGAATATTTACGGATAGATAATATTCGATTGTTTATTCACAATTATATATAATATGAATGAAAAAATACTATGAATCATTTCACTTTTCACTTTTTCCAACAAAAAAACTATGAACCATCATTTTCTTAGTTTTTCCGAATAAAATAATACAAATCGTTCCCTTTTTAGTTTTTCTCAATATAAATGGGTCATAGTTTTTTTATTTAGAAAACAAAAAATTAAAATAGGTCTCAATATTATTCATTCATAAAACTATAAACCACAATGAGTCATGGTTTTTCCATTCATATAAAAACTAAAAAATGAATGGGTCGCAATACTTTTTCATTCGTAATAGTTTTCATTTGGAATAAAAAAATTACAAATTGAACGACTTTTTAGTAAATTCCAAACGAAATTGATTACAAATCATTCAACTTTTAGCTTACCTTCCCAAGTTAAAGAACATCACAAGCCAAAATGAAGATGAATTCCACAGCTCAATTCGATCCGTTACTACTTTTTTTTTCTTCTGTTTGCTCTTACAAACACACAACACTTCTCAATTGTTTTTGGAATGAATGAAAAGGAAGTAAAGAGTTAAACGCGTTATACATATAAACATATCGTTTATAACGCGGGTTCGACACTGATACCCGACCCCGTTATCAATATTTCATAATTAATATCAATATTCCCATTTAATTCTGTGGTCTCATAATCATTAATAATCCGCTAGAATTATAACCCGGTGACATGTATACTCGACCCCGACACGCATTCCACTAATCGTCATACCATTGCCCCAAGCAATAAATATTAATAATAAAATCAACCAATAAATAAAATCCACGAAATATTTCTCAAAGACGGGGTGTTATATTTTTTAACAACACAAAAAATTATGAATAATTGTGGTTTATAGTTTTTCTGCTTTAAAAATATTGCAACCAACTTTTATTTTTAGTTTTTATATAAAAAACTTACAACCCATTTAGATCGAAAAAACTAAAAAACCAAAATAGTTCATATTATTTTGTTGGGAAAAACTAAAAATAGAATGATTCATAGTTTTCTCATTTGGAAAAATTGAAATTGAAATGATTCGTAGTATTTTTTTCGTTCATATTATATATAATCAAATATTATCTAATCGTAAATAAATATTCAGAATATATATTAAAAATTTATAAGGTTATGAAAAAATAAAAATTGTAAATTTATAAATTTAATGAAATTAAAAAAACAGTCACTAAAGATAGTAGTAAGCTAATTAAATAAATTGAAACATAAATTGAGTTTATTTTGATATTTATGAAATCATAGAAAAACTTAAAAAATAAAAAAAAGTTTGGTTTAATTTGATAAGTTACTGTTATTGATAAAAATATGAAAAGTTGTTACTATTTTTTAAAAATTAAAAGTTGTTGGTGACCTGCTAAACAGGTTTGCAGGTCACCAACTACTATTATTGATAAAAAAAAATAAAGAGTTGTTACTATAAATGATAATAAATAAATAATGTTACTATTAATGATAAAAAAGTTAAAACTTATTACTATTTTTGGTCATTTGCCCTATCTTGAATATTGTTTGTGGGTTGAATATTGAAATTGAGATTATGCCTATGTTAAAAGACATGATGACGATGATGATCTATTATATATAATAAAAGAGAACACAAATTGTCATGTGTCATCACATGCACGTTTTATCTAAAAAGATAAATAGAATATAATATTTTTATAATAAAATTAAATAAAATATAAATATAAATTATTATTTCTAAAATCTATAAACATTAATAAACAATTAACTGTATCCACTATTTGATATTATTCAACAATGTTATTTGTCATTATTATCTATCTGACATTTGTTAATTTTTAGCTAATCTAAATATAAACTTAAAAAACACATATCATGATAATTTTTTATTGTAATAAATATATAAGCATTACGTATCAAATATGTCAAGTAAAATTATAAATAGGATGAATCTTTATATATAAATAAAAAAGGATAAAATTTCAAATTATATCGATTATATATATATATATATATATATATATATATATATATATATATATATATATATATATATATATATATATATATATATATATATATATATAGAATTTGGTTCCACAGCGTCCCTTGTGAAAGCCTGCGTATCCAGCGTCCCTGAATAGGCAATGGTATTTTCGTAATTGCAGTGACCATTCACATTGCTTAAATTCATCATTCACATTAATTGATCATTCACATTAGTCAATTGATCATTCACATTACTTAATTGATCATTCACAACACTTATTTAACTTTTTATACTTCTTGTACACTTATTTGATCATTCACATTACTTAATTAACCATTCACATTACTTAATTGACCATTCACATTACTTAAATGATCATTCACATTACTTAATTAATCATTCACATTAGTTAATTGACCATTCACATTACTTAAATGATCATTCACATTATTTAATTGATCATTCACATTACTTAACATTGATGGTATGTAGAAGATGAAGTCTGACATTGCTGTTCTCGTCATTCATCAAATGTGAATGGACATTTACCTAATGTGAATGACCATTCACATTAGAAGATTGATCATTCACAAAACGTAGTTGACAATTAACAGGACTAATGTAAGGTGCTGATATTATTTCACCAATGTGAATGGTGAAATTTACTAATGTGAATGACCATTCACATTAGCTGAATGATCATTCACATTGGTTGATTGTATTAATGTTTGATAGATTTGAGAATTTGAGCGTTACATGAATGACCATTGTTACTGTTTGTCATTAATCTTGTTACTGCTTGTTAGTAGTTGACGATGCACAACATACATGCTGTGCTGATATGGTACAACCAATGTGAATGGTAAATTTCCTAATGTGAATGGGCATTCACATTAGCTGAATGATCATTCACATTGGTTGATGTTATTAACGTTTGATAGATTTGAGAATTTGAGCGTTACATGAATGACCATTGTTACTGTTTGTCATTAATCTTGTTACTGGTTGTTAGTAGTTGACGATGCACAACATACATGCTGTGCTGATATGGTACAACCAATGTGAATGGTAAAGTTTCTAATGTGAATGGCCATTCACATTAGCTGAATGATCATTCACATTGGTTGATGTTATTAATGTTTGATAGATTTGAGAATTTGAGTGTTACATGAATGACCATTGTTACTGTTTGTCATTAATCTTGTTACTGTTTGTTAGTAGTTGACAATGCTCAGATTCACATGTTGTGCTGATATTATTTTACCAATGTGAATGGTCAAATAAGCAATGTGAATGATCATTTTAGTAAGGTGAATGATCAATTAAGTAATGTGAATGATCATTTAAGTAACGTAAAATGTTAATTAAGTAATGTGAATGATCATTTAAGTAATGTGAATGGTCAATTAAGTAATGTGAATGATCAATTAAGTAATATGAATGATCAATTAGTCAAATAATTATTGTGAATGATCAAATAAGTGTAAAAGAATTGTAAATAGTCAAATAATTCTTGTGAATGATCAAATAAGTGTTGTGAATGAATAATTAACTAATGTGAATGATGCATTAAGTAATGTGAATGGTCGTTGTAATTACGAAAATACCCTTCCAGCCAAAAAAAGGGGGACGCGCATGGAATTGCATTTTTTGATCACAACCATTGATTTATTTAATCTTGTGGCTTTGGATAGGTACCCTTGGTACACTGGATTTTTGAAGGGACTCTTTTGAACCTAAATCTATATATATATAGTTTTAATAAAAAATTTTTTAAAGAAGTATAAAAAAGTAAATATTATTCACATATATTTAAAATGATAGATAAATAAAATCTATAACAAATAATTGTACTTTTCGTGTATATTTTATAATAGTTAATTTTTTTATTGTTTAATGTTAAAGCTTCTTCTTATAGCTTCATGTTTAGTAATAAAATTTGCCTATTAAAAAAAGTATTGCTTTTGGCAAATAATATTTCCCATAAAAAATATAATAATAAGAAAAAAAGCAAAATTAAGTTTGGTATGAAATGGCCTAACAATCATGTAAATTATCGTAGATTACTTTGCAGATAATGATTGAAATTTATGAATACGTGATTGGTAATTTGTCGATTTAAATATGTATGATTTATTTTTATTTGATATGTAATTATATTCTTTGTGTCTTTAGTCTTCATTAATGATTGATTATGACAAATTGTGTAGCCGTGTAGGCCAAATATCTAAATTAAATGTATAAATATCGACAAATAAATAATAAAACTTTATATAACCACTTTGAAACTAAACTTTGTTACGTTAGTTAACAACTATCATGTCTAAACTATGATACATTTGGTACAAAGAAAATAGAGTTAATTACAAAAATGGTCCCTGTGGTTTGTCCTAAAATTTGGATTTGGTCCCTGAACTTTCAATTTTGCAAAAACGGTCCTTATTTTCATAGTTTGTTTGCAATTTTGGTCCCTCAACCTATTAACTTTTCTAATATGACCAAATTACCCTTTATTATGATGCAAACTATAGGGACCATTTCTATAATTAGTTTTTAACTCTTTTTAATCTTAATTAAATAAATTATTTTTTAGTGTTACTTAAATTTAATAAACTATAAAAAATAGAAAAAATTATTTAATTATTTATGTTGGTTCATAAATGATTTAGATATTTTTAGTCTTAATTAATTTTAATATACTATAATCAAAGTGTAAACCAATCAAAATTTATAATAAAAAATTTCATTTATGTTTAGAAATTATTGTTTAAAGGTTTCATAAATAAGAAGTTTTTTCTTTATAATTATTTATACTGGTTCATACATTTATAATAAAAAAATATTTATGTTGATCAAACCACAAAGACCATTTATGTAATTGACTCTACTTTATTTTTAGTGTTAATTAACTTTAATAAATTATTAAAAAAAATTAGTTATGAGCTAACAGTTTAATTAAAGTTAAAAATATTAAAGAACTTAAATAAATAAAAATTTAACGTTTAATTTGACTGAGTTAAAAAAACTTCTAAATGGTCTAAGACAATCAAATTTTTTTATTTAACGTATCAATTATTTTGTCGTTTTAATTTTTAATTACACCAAAAACGATTTAAAATTTTAAGTCCATATAACATCTTTGAGATTCATGATTAACAACTTTTATCATCAAACTTTGGTTTGTCAGACCTTTACATAAAAATCGAGAAATATAAATAGGTTTTTAATTTTTTTTTTCGTCTTTCAATTTGACTTTTCATTTAATCCGATTAAATCGACACCTTAAAAATTTAAACCATTTAGATTTATCACATTAGCATTATCACCTTGCTTTGATATAAATGTGAACAGATTGTAAAATACAATCTTTGGCCGATTTTATTTAAGAAGAAAGTAAAATATTTGACCAACAAATATATTTTTATTATAAATTTATGAACCAACATAAATAATTATAGAGTCAAATATTTTTATAATATTTTATATACGAAATTTCTAGAAAATAGTTTCTAAACATAAATGATTTTTTCGTTCATAAATTTTGATTGGTTTACACTTTAATTATAGTAAATTAAAATTAATTAAGACTAAAAATATCTAAATCATTTATGAACCAACATGAATAATTAAATAATTTTTTTTCATTTTTAATAGTTTATTAAATCTAAGTAACACTAAAAAATAATTTCTTTAATTAAGATTAAAAAGAGTTAAAAACTAATTATAGAAATGGTCCCCATAGTTTGCATCAAAATAAGGGTAATTTCGTCATATTAGAAAAGTTAATAGGTTGAGGGACCAAAATTGCAAACAAACTATGAAAATAAGGATCGTTTCTGCAAAATTAAAAGTTCAGGGACCAAATCCAAATTCTAGGACAAACCACAGGGACCATTTTTGTAATTAACTCAAGAAAATAATTGCAGAGAAATGACAACTATTAATAATTAATAGAATTGTAAAGAAAGAAAATCAGTCTGGAAAATGAGAATTGATTCATATGTTTGGCAGAACAGAACATTCAACAGAGGAATGTATCAGAGAGTCAATTCTTTTGTTTGATTCTTACAAACAAAGAAAAGATTTAAATTTTATATGACAACTTTATTTCCATCAACTACTTTTTTATCTTGATTTTTATTAAAAATACTTGATTTTTTTAAATATGTTGATCAATCAAAAAATAACATTCAAATATCTTGATTGTTTTTAAAATACTGCAGCATTCAAACAAACAAAAAGATGCATTAGTTAATAATTAAAGTACTACAATCATAACCAAAAAACCAAATCAAACAAAAGCAAAAAGTTGTGTTCTTGATCCAAAACAAATAAAATAACATGTTTTTCTTCAAAATCTACCCATTCAACCATCTACCTATGTTTTTATCATGTTAATTTTGTCTTCTTGAGTCAATGTAAATGTTTGTGTTCCTACAAACTCATTGGTGATCTTGTCATCTACAAATCACATACAAATCACACTTACAAACTCAAATATATCATTCATGTACGCTTTAAACTCATATGGTGGACAATCGCCCTATATGATGCGATATGTTTTCCATTGTGATGCATTGTGATTCTCCAATATAATTCTGGTGCTCCATTAAACCCTTTTCTATATATATATATGGATGAGTCCATAAATAGTTGTAAAAAAATATTATGTTATTTGTCAAAATTAAATAACAAAAACTTGTAAACAAGAATAATAACTAAAAAAACATATGAAATAATTGATTAATAAAAAAAAAAAAAGTTACATATGTTTTTCTTCCTCCACTTTGTTCTCATCGACCACTATTTCCACCTCAATTCACCAAACACCACCGCTAATCACAACATCAATACAAACATCTTTACCACTCTTTCTCCTTGCTTACTATAAACATTTCTACCTCATCTAGATAAATACATCCACCACGAAAACCATTGTCGTCGAAGAACACCTACGATGAATTTTGAAACCGAACGAAACCACTTGTAGCCCACTTATGAAACTTCTATCCCATAACCAACCACCAATAGACTTTTGCCAACAAAATTTTTATCATTGTGTCAACCACCGGAGCAACAAGCCGACAACCAAATCTAATTCGGATCCACCATTGCTTGCACTTCACTTTCATCCCTTACGCCCTAGATTTAAAGCATTCACCACCCATGACCAGACTATATGTTTCTTTTGCTCCTACAAATCAATTTGTTTGCTTAAGCAAATAGATTTGTAGACTGCTAATGGTGGCGTATTGATGGATGTGTGGTAGACTCTTGGTGGCGGTGATGATGACAGCGTATGTGATTGTGTAACGTTTTTGATGACTAATGATTATTGAAATATGAAAAAAAAAAAATCACAAAAAATGTCTAGTAGTTTATTAAATTTATAAGTAAAGATAATCAAAAACTACAACCAAGAGTAAAATGGTAATTTCATATATTTAACAAGAATACTGTAAAGTTCTAATGATAGAGGGACAAAAAACATAAACAAACTATAGGCACTATATCTAAATCAAACCGTAAGGGTCATTTTGTAATTTACCCTTTTATAAAATACTTCTTCTATTCCAAACTAAATGTCCACCGGATAAAGGGTATGTTTGGCACAATTATCTTTTAGCTGGAGCTGGAGTTGCAGTAACTGGAACTTGTAGTTGGAGCTTATAGCTAGAGTTTGTAGCTGATGCTTGTATAAATATATGTGTGTTTGAGAACGTAGCTAGAGTTGAAGCAGATATGTGTAATATTACATAAAATGACAAGTAAATAAAAAACAAATAATGTACTTTAAAGGTAATTTTGGTATGTCTTTACTCTTCAACCAAAATCTCAAACAAATCCCAAAAGCTACTTCAAACAACTTTTTATTTTGGAGCTTTTATTGGCTCTAAAGTTGCATGTCAAACATAGTCAAAAGCACACAGTTTTAAGAAGTTGATAATTAACCACTTGACATAAAGGTGGGAGGAATTCTCCTTGGTTGACGTCTCGAGTTCGAACTTTGACAAGGACGTTTCTCATTAGGTGGAGGTGTGAGGTTTGACCCTCACCCGCAATGTGTCTAAGAATCGTGCTAATAACTAACCGCTAGCATCTGCTATTCAAAAAAAAGTTGATAATTATTACATCTTTTATATTTTTAAAAGATAATTTTATCATTATTTGTTTTTTTTAATCAATGTCTTAAAATGATTTTCTATAATTTTAAAAGTAAATAGCATTTTAAAAAATCATTTATGTAACTTTTAAATTTTATATCTATAATTTCGATCAAATAAAATGAACCATTTTCATAATTGAGGCTGTTTGTTTGCATCTTCCACTAAGTGCTGTCTGGATTTAGAGAGCTGTCTGGATTAAGTAATGCTGATTAGAAAAATAACCAAATTTATAATTGATATTTGATTGTTTTATTGACTAAACATTCTGAATGAAATAAAATGACAATTTTAACCTTCCATCTGAATTAAAAATCTGTTTGTTTTTTCAATCAAAAATTTGGTCTAAATGGATATTTTAAATTAATACAAATAAATAATTTAATAATATACATCAATGTAAAATTGTAAACAATTTAAAAGCAATTAAATATAAAAGATCCAATGACAAATTAAACATAAATGATTCATTGACAATTTAAAGATCCATTGATAATTTAAACATAAAAGATCCATTGACAATTAAACATAAAACATCAATTGACAATTAAAAGATACATTCTATACTAATCGATTGACATTTTCATCATGAAAATTAACCATATATTGTGTACTTTGAGCACCCCATTGAGTTTCGTCTACTTTGCCTTATCCATATTGTTTGCCTTCTTAATCGGTCTCGTCGTTGGATTCCAAAAATAATTGGTCATAATATTACATTTTCTTATAAAATTATGTATTGCAAATCACAACGTTTCTTATGATTGATCTTAAAACAGAAGATAATGGTAGTGTTGAGGTTACTTATTTTGAACTTCTATTAGATGGCAGTAGCATTCATATTTTGCAGGGATTTTACTCGAACGAACCCATCGAAAAACACCTTCTTTCATCGATTTTACTCTTCTCACTATCTTCCTCACATCCACCACCACGATCAACATTCTTGAATTTTCCAAATTTTACTGTAACAACTTACTCTTTATTCTCCTCTTCCTTGACCTCATTTTGGGCCGAGTTACAAAGATGGAATTCAGATTCTTCCTCATGAACATCAACACTAAAATGGGAATTCACCCTTTGAATTGTGGGCTCGGTCACAATCTCTCTAGAACTGTCAGCACTCCCAGATTCAAGAACGAAAACAATTGGTGAAAAACAAAAATCTGGGGAGTAATCAGAGAGCAAATTGCTTCTACAAAGAGGGCAAGTGGAGTGGGATAAAGCCATGTGTCAATGCAATCCATATGGAAAGCATGCAGGGCCGACCCTGAGCAAGGTTGACACGGGCAACGCCCATGACCCATTCTCAAAATATCTATTATATACGTAGGTCAACGAATAAACAAAGTTATTGACTAGTAAAGTTTTTAGTTTTAGCATTATATAACTATAAGTTTTTTAATGTTAATTTATCATTTTTACTTGAATTTTGCTTATTTTGAATATACATATATATTTATAGGGCTCATTTTATGTTTTTGCCCGAGGCCCTGAAAATGATTGGACCGGCCCTGAAAGCATGGCTGCATTTAGGCAACAACCTAAGCTTATCATCACCTTCAAACTCACACAAACAAACAGCACAATCAAAAGGGTTTTTCACGCCTATTATTGATTTGTAAGTGAAGACAGGAAGTAGAAAAAAGATTACCCAAAAGATACTAGTATCTTCTTAGTGTAGAAAAATGAAAAAAAAAAAAAACCTGAAGAGAGCACCGACGTGAGGTAGAGCGCCGATGAGGGAGCACCGATCAAGGCCGCAGCAATCGGCGGCAGCAGCAGCAACGACGTCGCCGTAAGATAAATCGTCGGCGGCAAAAAGAGCACCGATGAGGGAGCACCAATGATGGGGAGATGAACGAGTCTGGTTGAATGAGAAACGTTTTGCTTGAAGCCCGTGAACATAGAAGCAATTATTTGTTATTGGGAAAGATAGAGAGGGGTATTACTTATTAATATATTGACTAAATGGGAAGCACAAAGGGTTTCTTGACTTATTAATTGGGCTGACCGAAATTAAAGTCAGATTTTTATAAGGCATCATCAAACAAAGTTTATTTCAAATGGATTAACCGAATTTTTTAAATTAAACCTATTAAGTTGTTATCAAACAGCCACCAAGCTCTATATTCTAATAACTAAAATGTCTGAATGGACCACAAATATAAACCTGCCCGCAACACACACACAATCTTTCAACCTTACACGTGGATTCATACGTGTCGCCCGTGTTTCACTCTTCCTGTATAAAACCACTGTTTCCTTCACAAAAATCCTCAACAAAACCTCTTCTTCTCGGTACTCTCTCTGATCCAAATTATTTCTTCTGAATAAGTAACAACTTCAAATATTACCACTCTAAATTCTTCATCGTTCCTCTTCGTAAATTCCTCAGTTAATTTCTCGAATAACTTTTTGGTTATAATAATCCTTTTTTCAAGTGATCGAAGTTCCATTTTGTGTTTTTTAATTTCATTAGGGTTTTAATAAACGAGCTCCGTTCTAGCTTCTATATTATTTGATTTGATACTAATTAAGTTCATTTGAAAACAGAAATTGAAGGAGAGAATTGAAGATCATATCGATCGATCTACAGTGAAAATGATGAAAGGGAGCGATTGGAATGAGATTCCAATGGAGGTATTGTTGAGGATTATAGGTTTGTTGGATGATCGAAGCGTGATTGTGGCTTCTGGTGTTTGTAGTGGATGGAGAGATTCGATTTCTTGGGGTCTTACGCATATTTCTTTCTCTTGGTATGTATACATACACCTTTTCTTACTATATTGCTCATGGTTTGCGTATATCAATTTTGCCCTAATTTATGGGTTTATGTTGAAAAAATTTGATGATTTGTTTGTCATTTCTTTTCATATTCTAATTCTAGCCCTTCTTAGTTCTTACTCACCTCTCTCCGTATTTGATAGGTATTTATGAATATAAAATTAGATAGGGTTTCAAAAAGTATAAATTTTTTCGAAAGTACCAATCAAAATGAATTTTTTTTTTTTAATAAAAACTAGTTTATTAACCTTGTGGATAACTTTAATAGATTTATTTTAAAATTAAAAATAAATATTCAAACTTCTAGTACTGATAATATTTAATATATATTATTATAATTAATTTATGTATAAATCATTTAAACAAAAAAATTAATCATTAATAACTTATAAGTTTATTATTAGTATTATTGTTATTATTATAATTAATCAAAAAAATCTTTTAAATATTGTTTGTCGTGATTTTATGAGATTTAATTATTTAACCATAAATTTATCTTTAATGGATTTAAAAATTTTAATTTAATCTTGAAATATTAATTAACATTCTTTGTTAGTAGAAGATGTCATCATGAAAATATGACAAATGACAATTTAGTTTCTTTTTTTAATAGTATTTGTAGATATATAAGTAAAAAAAAAAAACAATCATTCGAAAGTATGAATAACTGTGAATGAACGCATCACACTTTGCGTAATGCAAGGCTTTGTTCACTTGAATAAAATTTTTCATTTTTCCATTTTACTTTTATAAGAACAAAAACTTGTTTTCGTTAGTAACACTTGGTTATGTTTTCATTTTACCTTTAAAAATATGGTTTTTAACCATTCAACTCTTCTTCTTTTTGTTACAGAGGTGTTTGATACCATGGAATTAAATAAATAGAACTTGTGCCGGTTTATAAGTTTTTCTTTTAACCAATAATGATTACAAATAAACAAAGGCAGATATAGAAAATGAAAGGGAAGGAAATATTGTTAAAGTTTAAATTTTGTTTTATGTTATCATTCACTTTATGTCAGAATAGAAAAGGAAAGAGATAAAACTTATATTATATTTAATTTTAGGTTTATTATGAAAAAAATCAAAAATTTTTATGTTTTGTGTGTTTGTTATTTTTTTCTGTAAAAGTCCTCAAGTTAATCTTTTAGCGAAATTTGGACAGGTTTATCACTAAACAAAAAGAAAAAAAAGTTAACTTTAGGACTTCTATGAAAAAAATAATATAAAGGTATGAAAACACAATAAAAAACGTGAAAATGTGTTGGTTTTTTTTTCATAATGAACTCTTTAATTTTCTACTTCTTTTATCGACTATTGCTCTAATTATATAGCAATAATACCGTAAATGTTGTTGCCTTTATTCAATTCCATATTTGCATTTGGTACGCACATAACATTAATACTTGTAAATCTTGTATGATTTTATTCAATTTCATGTTTGCATTCCATCGTACTAAAGGTCTTCTTAAATTTTATCTTGCTTTTCTACTACATTATTTAAACAAGTTTTTTAATTTTTTAGAAACCTTTATTTTTCTAAAATTGAAAAATGAATCATCTAAACAAGTTTCTTAATTTTAAGGAAAACTATTCATTTTTCAATTTCAGTTTTCAAGTTATAGTTTTTAAAAGTGAAATCTTGTTTAGATAATGAAGTTTTAGTTTTTAGAAAAATAAGATGAATGATTATAAAATAAGAAAAAACTAGTTTATAACCCACGTATTACGTGGATATTTTTAATTAAATTTTTATATAAAATGTATATGAGTAAAAATAAAAACATACAAAAGTAATAATTGTGTTTATTTTTATTATTTATAGATTAAAAAATAGAGTATATTTATCTTTTTTAAAAATATTAAATTGTATTTATCTTTTATTTTTCATAAGTTGTAATTATTTTTTTGGTGAACGTAGATGTGACACGTGACATTTGTTGTTTTCCTTTATCATAATGAAAATAATTTTCACAACGAATTCAAATTTTTACATTTAATTGGATCTAATTATGATTATTATGGATAATAATGATTGATATTTATTTTAGGTAAATATTAATTTTAAATGTTAGAAAATCTAATTTATTACTAATTAATTAATGAAAAAAATAAAATCAAAATTTAATGCAATAAAGTTAAGGTGTTAAATTTGAAAAAAAAAAGGTGGAAAAATAAAATTTTATTGTATTGTAGAAGTGACATATGACATGAATTGTTTTATTTTATTATAATATATAGGTTAATCAACTTAGAAAATACATATTTTTTATATTTTAATAAATTATTATAAAATTTATATATAATTAAAATAAAAAAATTGAAAGCTAGTTAAATTAAAGATAAAAAAAATACTTAGTTGTTTGATATTAGATAAAAAAATATTATTATATTGTATTATTAAAAACAGATAATATGTGTTTGCAAAAATTCAAATATGAAATATCAATGTAAGAAACAAAAAACTTCACTTATGTGAATGTTATATATTTTGAAAATGATAAAATATAAAAAAGGAATATCTGAAAATCAACAATCAAAATTTATCATATTCACAATTGAAGTTTTATCAATTAAATTTTAAATCTTGTTAGCAAAATAAATAACAAAACTTTTAACTTTATTTACTACACTTCTACATTTAAATCCAAATTTTTACATTTGAATTTAACTATGATCATTAAGGATAATAATGACACATATTTATTTTAGGTAAATATTAATTTAATATTAATTCATTAATGAAAAAATTAAAATCAAAATTTAATGTACTTGAGTTAAGGTAGTAAATTTGGAAAGTGAATTAAAAAATGGCATAGGTATAATTATTGATTTTAATTAAGGGTATAAGAGACATTTCATAAATAATTATAAGTTGTCATTAATCTGGACCATTGATTTCTTTCCATCCAATGGTCTAGAAACTCCAAGTAGTTTTCTTATTATATATAGTATAGATAGGATAGGTGATAGAATAGTAAGAGAGAGAAAGAGAGTATTATAAAAAATATAGGGTAGGTAATAGACTAGTAAGAGAGAAGATATTAAAAGTGGTATTTTAAAAAGTGAAATGAAAATTTATAAAATTGTTGTTAAGTAAACAAGTTTTCATTTTCATTGAAAAGTGAGTTTCATAAACTAAACGCACTTATAAGTGTTTTCCGAAAAATTATAAATAGAAAATTGAAAAGGAAAAATACTAGTTTTATTTATAACTAAAACACATTATCTTTCTATAATTTTACATGGATAAAAACTTAGGAAATCAAATTATATCACTTATAATGATATTGTATATAATTTGTTTGGAGCAGTACTTCATGAAAGATGTCATTTGATTCTGATTCTATAAAATATGATGTTTTATAATTACAAGTAAAAATGTAAAATTTGATAGTTATATTTAAGGGTTTATTATGAAAAAAAAACCAATATATTTTTATGTTTTCGTCACTCTATGTAATTTTTTTCTATAAAAAGTCCTAAAGTTAAAAAATTTTTGGTTTATTTAAATTTGAACGTTAGAACCCGGTTTTTCAATAATTATAACTGGTATCTAATGTTCAAAATTCACTAAATCAAAAAAAAAAAAATTAACTTGAGGATTTTTATGAAAAAAATAACATGAAATGACAAAAATGCAAAAAACGTGAAAACATGTTGGTTTTTTCATAATAAACCCTATATTTAATGACATATAAACAGTGGTGAGTTCAATGGAAAATCTATATGCATCGGAAAACAGGGGAACCACCTTATAGCCATTGGATCAGGTGATGCATCACACTGAAAGTCGATGCATCACGTGAGAATTTGATGCATCATGTGGAAATAATAATGCATCAGGCGAGAATTGTGATGCATTTGTGGTGGTGCATGGAGGTTTTCCAAGGTTTTCCGATGCATGTTGGTTTTCCATTGAACCCCCTCCATATCTATATATCTATATTAATAAGGCAAAATACTCACATGCCACATGTTACGCTATCATTTCATTAATTTTTGTTTTCCGGCTCTTTTCCAAATTTAACATTTTAGTGGAATTAATTTAAATGGTTACCTGTTATATAACTCATTTTTTGATTTATTTCCTAATATATTCATTTAGCTAACTAAATTTAGTACATTTAAAATAAAAAATTTGAATTAATAATTTGCTTAACGATTATTTTATAAGTAAATTATTTAACATAAGAGTAAATTACATAAATGGTCCCTGTGGTTCATAGAAAATTACAGGTTTGGTCCCTAACTTTTAAAAATTACACTGGTAGTCCATATTTTGAAACCTTGTTACGTTTTCAGTCCCTAAGCAACTTAATTTTTTAAATATTCCTAATTTGCCCTTAGAAACTAATTTCACTTATGGTCCTTAATGAATTAATTAAGTTTTTACTTCATATTTAATTATTTGTATATTCATAAATGTTAATTAATAAGTAATGTTTTATTTATTATTATAAGAATTTATCTACAATTTATTTATGTACTTTACATATATATAAATAAGTTTCATACTTATTAATTTTAAATATATATTTAGTTATTTCTACATTCGTTCATTTTGAAGGAATTTTTTTTATTAATTCTTGTTTTATAAAATATTTTCCAATCTATTTATATATTTAATTAATTTATCGTTCTTATCTTCATATATTAACTTTTAAATGATATTAAAGGTGTTTTTGAAATTCTAAACATGTAAATATGTACATTCATTTATAGATTATAAAAATTTATTCTTAATTTATAGATTTTTATTGGTAGAATATTGTATATATTACATATGAAATAGTGTAAGTAAAATTGTATTATTTCTAATAAACTTAACAACATTGTATTCTTTTTAGCATTTTTAATTTTTTTTTTTTTGGTGTAACATATCATTTTTCTAATGTTTGAAGAGTATAAAATACTAGTTCAATTATTAAATATACATCATTCTTTTAATTTTTTTATTTTTTTATTTTTATTTCACAAAATACAACATGTAAGAAACTTTTAGATTATTTTAAAAAATCTATTGATAATTTTAAATAAATTTTTTTAAGAAACACTATTTTAAATTTAAAAAATAAAACATTATTTTAATATTAAAAAACAAAACATTATTTAATGACATTCAAAAAATTTCTCATAATTTTTTGTTTATGAAATAAAAATAAAAAAGAAGAGAAAAAAAAGTAAAGTAGAATTTATATTTAACAATGAACATATATTTTATACTATTCAAACATTAGAAAAGAATGATATGATATACTCATAAAAAATTAGAATACTAAAAATGACAAACTTGTTAAAAAATATTAAAAATAATATATTTTTACTAATATCATTTCATATTTAGAGTTTATAATGTTTTCTAATAATATTTATGAAATAAGAAGGGATATTTTTTTAAATTTATAAATGAATGTGACATGTATAAAATTCCAAAACAATATGAATAACATTTAAGATTAGTATGTGAAAATAAAAAGATAAATTAATTAAATATATATATATATGAAAAAAGAAATTTATAAAACAAAAATTAATAAACGAAATAAATATTTCCATCAAAAGAATGAAATTATAAAAATACAAATAATAATTTATAAATCAAAAACTAAATTAATTGATTAGGGACCATATGTGAAATTCATTTATAACGGCAAAATTGGAATTTTTAAAAAATTGAATTGTTTAGGGACTGAAAGCGTGACAAAGTTTTAAAATATGGACCATCAGTGTAATTTTTAAAAGTTAGGGACGAAACCTGTAATTTGATATAAACCATAGGGACCATTTATGTAATTTACTCTTAACATAATTAAGTTATCATTAAATAATATAAACGAATAATCCTAACAATAAATATCATTTTTAAAATTTAATTTAAACTTTTACATTTATTTTATCATATTTGTTAATACGCATAACGTTTATAAACTTAAGTCATTTTTTTAATCATCGTACGAAATGATTTTAAAATTTAAAGTATGTATACATTCCTAAAAAATGAATATTATTATTAGTTTACAAAATTTTAAACAATATATAACATGTTTTAATCTTATATTAAATATTTTAAATTTCATTGATTGTTTTTATCGATATTGATCCGTATTTTATGTCAATTATAAAACTAGAAATCATTATTTGATTTAATTCATTATGATTATTTTAAAAAATTTATAAGATTACAATTTTTTTCTCAAGGCGTATGTAGATTCGTTTATGGTTTTTTAAAAGGGTTTATTACGAAAAAAACTAACATGTTTTCACGTTTTTTGCGTTTTCGTCCCTCCATGTTATTTTTTTCCATAAAAAACCTCAAGTTATTCTTTTTTTATTGGTTTAGTGAAATTTTGGACATTTTCGTCCCTCCATATTATTTTTTTCCATAAAAAACCTTAAGTTATTCTTTTCTTATTGGTTTAGTGAAATTTGGACATTAGAACCCGGTTTTTCAAGTTTTTAAAACCCGGTTCACAAATTATAACCAGGGTCTAATGTCCAAAATTTTACTAAACCAATAAGAAAAGAATAACTTGAGGTTTTTTATGGAAAAAAAATAACATGGAGGGACGAAAACGCAAAAAACGTGAAAACATGTTGGTTTTTTTCATAATAAACCCTTTTTAAAATAAATTATTTTTTAAGCTATGTAACTATTAATCAATTGTTTATAACATTTATGGAAGTAACAACATAGATTATCATTTATAAAATCTAATTTTATTGTAGGTTGATAATAACACAACCATAAACAAAACACATGATAGCCGAATATAATTAGAGTTTTTAAAAATGTTAATTTATTTAACTCTGTATTATGTCTTCAAATATCATTATACATAGTAAATTCTTATTTTATGTATTTGTATTTAAGTTTGACCTAAAATTTTTTAAAAGAAAATTATTTTAAATATATCTCATGTAATATATGGGTAAAAAACTAGTAAACAATATACAACAATTCATGTACTTCGGTTCCGAAAACTTATTTTTCCAAGACAAAGGAACTAACGTGAATAGAAAAAAAAGGTACACGAGTAAAACGAATTAAAAAAAATTTGACAAAACGAAACCTTACGAATAAAACTGTGTTCGTTTTCTTCCACATAAACGTTTATTTGTTTCCGTTTTTTCTTTTATAAAGTTCTTGTTTTTATGTGATCTATTTTTCTTTTAATTTTTTCTCTTTTAGCATGTTCTTGTTTGGAACTTTCACACCTTAATCATGTTTGGTTAAGAAAAGTAGAATTAGTCAAGATAAGGAATAGATATTTAAGAGCAAGGTGATAGATACATAAACGAAAAGATTGCCTCGACTGGTTGTCGATATGATTACCATTCAATTCTTCCTAATATAGGATAGAATAACTTTTCAATTTCTTCCTAATCATAACTTTGGATCCATGTTTTTCAAGCAAACCAAACTTACTTAGAAAAAAGAAGTTTTGATTTAATTGAATTCCTTTTGTTAGGTTGTAAATCCTTACCAAATGGTGTGTTGGTTTGTTTTATGCTAATTATATAGATGTATTGGTCGACAAACACCAAGACCGATTGGTCGATCATTGGATCGGTTAACAATCATTCGTACCAAAAGAAACTTCGCATAATCTGCCAATTAATTATTGAAAAAACCAACGTACTTTCGTAGTCAAATTTTTTCCAGGCTGTAACCCATGTACTTCTCTTGTTTTATTCTCTTTAGTCCTCTGACTAGAAAAAATAAGGGGACGTCTGGTTTGCAGATTTTATTCCCTGGGATTTGCATTCTGTCAAAGAATTTGCATTATGCAACATTTCCATTTATCAGGATTTTGTTAAAGAATTTGCGTTATCTTTAAGGAAAAATTGGTTATTCTAAAGAATGCAATGCAACCTGGATTTAAAATCTTAGGGGGGAAGCTGAGTTTTTAAATAACAAAGAATGATGAGATTTTAAATCTTTACTAAAATCTGTGAACCAAACACAGGATTTCAAATGCAAATCCCAGGAAATCCGCGAACCAAACGCCCCTAAATGTCGGAGAAAACCGATAAAGATGGAAATTACAATGCTTTTTATTGCATATATGTCATTTTTACATTTTTATCGGTTTGGTTCTTCCATTCTAAATAGTGACAGAAAAAGCATAGGGACTAAAATGAAAAAAAAAACTGACAGAATGACCAAATAAAAAAGATATGAAAGTACGTTGTTTTTTTCAATATAAATCCATTAATTAATTGTAATTTCTGATTCTTTAAATTTTCCTTGATTTTTATAGGTGCAAAAGAAACATGAACAACTTGGTACTTTCTCTTGCACCAAAGTTAAAAAACCTGAGAAGTTTAACTCTTCGCCAAGATAAACCTCAGCTAGTCGATAATGCCGTCGAGGCTATTGCGAAATACTGTCGTGACTTGGAAGATCTTGACCTCAGCAAGAGCTTTAAACTTAGCGATCGATCTTTATATGCTTTGGCCCACGGTTGTCCCAACCTAGTTAAGCTCAACATCAGTGGATGTTCTTCGTTTAGCGATAATGCCCTTGCGTATCTCAGTGGTTACTGCCGGAAATTGAAAATCTTGAACCTTTGTGGATGCGTAAAAGCTGCATCCGACAAGGCGTTGAAGGTATGCATATAAGGATCCAACTTCTTCTTGTTCATTTGTCGATAGACTTTACTTAAAAGGACAAATTACCTAGAAAGATAACATAAAATACAAAAAATGACAATAAAATTAATGTTAGATTTTTTAGGCCGAGAAAGGTAACGTAAGATTCAATTTTGACAAAAAAGGGTATCGATAACCAATTAAGAATGTAAAATTTTAATTTTATGGTACTTTTTGGTAAAACAATAATATATGATTCATGTCATTTCTCGGTCAAAATGTAATTTTACGTTATTTTCTTGGCCTAAAAAGTTTTTACAGTATCTTTATTGTCAAATTTTATATATTATATATCATTTCTGTGTAATTTTTCCTAACTTAAACCCCATTTTATTTGAGTGTGTGTAGGCGATTGGATATAACTGTGGTCAACTTCAGTCGTTGAATCTGGGATGGTGCGAGGAAGTCGGTGATGACGGAGTAATGTGTTTAGCTTACGGCTGTCACGATCTACGTGCACTCGATTTGTGCGGTTGTGTTCTTATAACAGGTAGGTTACGTTTATTTCCACTTTGCATTAACTGGATCTGTATAGTTGAAAAAAGATTTATTTTAACGATCGGGTTCTGTTTGCAGATGACAGCGTGATAGCACTCGCAAATAATTGCATACATCTGCGATCTCTCGGGCTCTACTACTGTCAAAACATTACGGACAGAGCGATTTACGCGTTGGCTAGTAGTCGAGTAAAGAACCAGCACCAAGTATGGGAATCGGTTAAAAGTAGTAGGTACGCGGATGAAGGACTCGTGAACCTCAACATTAGTCAATGCACGGCTCTAACGCCCCCTGCGGTTCAGGCGCTTTGTGATTCATGTCCAGCACTTCATACGTGTCCTGGTAGGCATTCGCTCATTATAAGCGGCTGTTTGAATTTAACTTCGGTGCATTGCGCCTGCGCTTTCCAAGCGCATCGTGCAGTCAACACGATTAGTCATCGTGCGTACTGAAAATCGACGGGTTTCGTTTATGTTTTTTTAGGAGACTTGATCATGTATATAGTTGTGTTTTCTCAGAAAAAAATAATGGTGTTGATGAATTTGGACTTTGATCAGGTTTTATCCTTTTGACCTTTTCTTCATGTTTGAAGAAATCAGAGTGGAAAGTGAAAACCCATTTTATTTTCACAGAAATATATTTCATTTTAGATAGGTATAATATATAAGGGATAATTGCGAAAAAAACCTCTAACTTCAGTTTTTTGTGATTAGAACTCCAAATCATTTTTCGTTGCATGAAAACCTTTAACTAACTAAAAATTATTAAATCAAGGTTTTATTCATGGGTAACCGGTTTCAACCGGTTATTAATCCTACGTGGACTTGTAAATAACCTACGTGGAATAAATTTCAACTTTTGAAACCGGTTGCCAAGTTTTACACTTCATTTAAACTCTCATTGATGATGTGATTCCGTTAGAAAATTACAATTAAAAATTATCAACTGTGAAAGGTGGCTGATACAAAGTTGGTTAAAGATGGTTTTTCTGTTTACTACTGTTATAGTTAGTTAATCAAGGCTGTTAGAATATATCAATAGATAGTTTAGAAGCTGTTAGTAGTTAGTGCAGCTGTTGATGGAGAGTAGTATATAACTCGTGTACTGTCCATATGAATAAGTGATCTGAATAATACTTCATGCAATCTTTTCTCATTTGTTTTCATAACAAGTGGTATCACAGCCAGGCTCAGGCGATAATCCTCTCGATCACTTACCCTTCATTAACCATACCTGCAACCACCCAGAAACGTGTGCAACACTGACTTGGATCAAGAACTACAATGGGCTCTTCGAAATTCGATCTGGAGAAGTTTGATGGAACCAACGATTTTGGTTTATGGAGGATGAAGATGAATGCCCTCCTAGTTCATCAAGGTCTTGAAGAGGCGCTTCAAGGAGAAGACAACCTGCCAGAGACAATGACAGAGAAGGAAAAGAGAGCAGTTCTTGTGAAAGCTCATAGTGCCATCATCATATGCCTTGGTGATAGGGTACTGAGGGAAGTTGCAAAAGAAAACACGGCTGCAGGTGTGTGGAGCAAGTTAGAAAGTCTCTACATGACCAAGTCCCTTGCCAACAGACTATACATGAAGAGAAGATTATACATGTTTCAGATGGGACCTGGCAAGTCAATTCTGGAACATGTTGATGAGTTCAACAAGATCATTCTTGATCTGGAAAACATAGAGATCACCATTGAAGATGAAGATCGTGCACTCATCTTCTTGAACTCACTTCCACAAACATATGAGCATTTTGTGGACACTCTCTTGTATGGAAGAGAAAGCTTGACTCTAAAAGATGTCACTGCAGCCATCAACTCAAAAGAATTAAAGAAGAAGTCAGAAACAATGGAGGAGAAAAGTGAAGCTCTACACGTTAGAGGACGTTCAGAAAGAAATGGAGATCAGAGAGGTGACAAGAGAAACGACAGAAGAGGAAGGTCCAAAAGCAGATTCAGATCCAAGTCAAGATCAAGAAGGAGATGCTACATTTGCAATTCTGAAAACCACCTCAAATGGAATTGCCCAGATAGAGAAAGAGGAAGAGAAGATGCCACACCACGAAACCAGAACGTCCAAGAGGGTGAAACATTCAACAATTCGTATGACAGCTCAGACGTCTTAATGGCATACACTGATGTGGTCTCTGATGGTTGGATAATGGACTCTGGATGTTCCCATCACATGACCCCTCACAAACATTTACTAGCCAACTTCAAGAAAGTAGATATGGGGCTAGTAAAACTCGGAGATGACAGCCCATGTGAAGTAGAAGGCTGTGGAGAGATAAGGCTAAACTTGAAGAATGGTACAACCTACACTCTCAAGAATGTTAGATTCATCCCCAAGTTAAAGAGGAATCTCATATCTCTTGGGAGCTTAGAACAAGAAGGCCTACAAGTCAAACTGAGCAGTGGCAAGATTAAAGTCTTGCAAGGCTCTCTAGTGGTTCTGCAAGGCACTCGTAGAACCAATAACATCTATGTACTGGATGATGATATGCAGGCTAACATGGTTGCAGAACACTCACAACGTGAAGTGAAGGAGTCCAATCTGTGGCATAAGAGAATGGGGCATATAAGTCTGCAAGGGCTCACAGAACTGGTTAAGGCAAGTCACATTAAGGGACTCACAGCATGTGATACTGGTTTTTGTGAGCATTGTGTCTATGGCAAAGCTCACAAAGTAAAATTCAACACTGCTATACACCGTATCAAAGGGCCACTGGAGTATGTACACTCTGATTTGTGGGGGCCTGCAAGAACAGAAACCATAGGTGGTGCAAGGTACTTTCTGTCCATAATAGACGACTACTCCAGGAGGGTGTGGGTCTATGTCTTGAAAACAAAAGATGAGGCGTTTGACAAATTCAAGGCATGGAAAGTCTTGGTTGAAACTCAAACCAATCTCAGGGTTAGAAAGCTGAGAACAGACAACGGTTTGGAGTTTTGCAACCAACAATTCAATACATTCTGTCAACAAAACGGCATAGGAAGGCATCTTACTGTCCCTGGCAACCCCCAGCAGAATGGACTTGCGGAAAGAATGAACCGTACGTTGCTAGAAAGAGTGAGATGCATGATGTCTCAGTCTGGAGTCCCTAAACGTTTTTGGGGTGAAGCAGTAACTACAGCAACCTACTTGATCAATAGAAGTCCTTCTTCTGCCTTGTCAAACTCAACACCAATGCAAGTCTGGACAGGTCACAATTTAGACTACTCACACTTAAGAACTTTTGGATGTGTTGCTTATGCACATGTAAAGGGGGACAAGCTGGACGCTAGAGCTGTAAAGTGTATTATGTTGGGATACCCAGAAGGCACTAAAGGATACAGGCTATGGAGATGGGATAACAATGGTCCCAAAATCATTATAAGTAGAGATGTTGTCTTCAATGAAAGTCAGTTCTACCAGGATCTGCTGCAGAAGAATGTGCAAACAGGCCACTCTCAAATTGAGGTGGAGTTAGAAGGAGCTGATAAAGAATTGCCTATTAGTTCAGATATCCACTCAAGAGAAGAATTAAACAGGCCTCAAACATCAGACTACCAGTTGACAAGAGATAGAGCAAGAAGGCAAATAGTCCCACCGTCAAGGTATAGAGAAGAAGTCAGTAACATCACAGCATTTGCACTGTCAGTTGCTGAGTTTGAAGACACAGTTGAACCTCTAACATATAAGGAAGCTGTTGAATCAAGAGACAAGGAGAAATGGATAGAGGCAATGAATGATGAGATGGAATCATTGATGAAGAA
This sequence comes from Centrapalus pauciflorus, assembly GCA_020465985.1. Lineage (NCBI taxonomy): Eukaryota > Viridiplantae > Streptophyta > Magnoliopsida > Asterales > Asteraceae > Centrapalus > Centrapalus pauciflorus. The sequence continues at coordinate 99,168 of JAANYP010008617.1, forward strand.
TGAAACGTGGCAGCTAGTAGATAAACCAACCGATCAGACTTTAGTAGGATCCAAGTGGTTGTTTAAAATAAAAGAAGGGATAACAGGAGTAACTCCTGCTAGATTCAAAGCTCGTCTAGTGGCTAAAGGTTTCACACAGAAACCTGGAGTTGATTACACTGAAATCTTCTCTCCCGTGGTAAAACATTCATCCATTAGGATCCTTCTTGCCATCACAGCATGTATGGATTATGAGTTAGAACAAATGGATGTAAAAACAGCTTTCTTGCATGGAGAATTAGAGAAGATATACATGTCACAGCCCAAGGGATATGAAGTCAAAGGCAAGGAAAATCAAGTGTGTCTATTGAAAAAGTCTCTCTATGGTTTAAAGCAGTCACCACGTAGATGGTACCTGAGGTTTGATCACTACATGGTAACACATGGATTCAACAGGAGCTCATATGATACTTGTGTATACTTCAAGGAGTACCACAAGTATAAGTACATATACTTGCTGTTATATGTGGACGACATGCTGATAATTAGTGACAGCATTACAGAAATTCAGTCAACCAAAGATCTTCTCAAGGCTGAGTTCGAAATGAAAGAGTTGGGTGCAGCCAAAAAGATCCTAGGAATGGAAATCACAAGGAATCGTCCACTAAGGCAACTGAAGTTGGCGCAGACTGGTTATATCAGTAAAGTACTTGAAAGATTTGCTATGTCAGAATCAAAGGAGGTAAAAACACCGTTGGGGATGCAATTCAAGCTTTCAAGTAGAGATTCTCCAAGTACACCAGCAGAAGAAAGACAAATGGAGGAGGTCCCATATGCCAATGCAGTTGGGAGTTTGATGTACATGATGGTTTGTACAAGGCCAGACCTTGCATATGCAGTTAGTATTGTTAGTAGGTTTCTTTCAAAACCAGGCAGAGAACAATGGAGAGCAGTGAAGTGGGTGTTGAGGTATCTGAAAGGATCTAAAGAAGTGGGCCTGATTTATGGTGGAAAAGATGAGCCTAACAATACAGTTCTGGGATATTCTGACTCAGATTATGCAAAGGACTTAGACAAGTTTAAGTCTACAGGAGGCTGTGTGTTTACATTTCTGGGGTGCTGTATCAGTTGGAAAGCATCTCTTCAGAAGGTGGTAGCATTGTCATCAACTGAAGCGGAATATATAGCCTTAACTGAAGCTGTCAAAGAGGCTATATGGATAAATGGATTCGTGTCTGAAATAGGGATAAAGACTAGTAGTGCAGTAGTCCTATGTGATAATCAAAGTGCACTATATCTTGCAAGAAATCCGACATACCATGAGCGCACTAAGCATATTTCGGTAAAACTTCATTTTATCCGTGAAATAGTCAGTGAAGGTGGAGTAAAGGTGGAAAAGGTTGATACAGAAGACAACGCTGCCGATTTCCTAACAAAGGTTCTGCCAAATGACAAGTTCCAGAGTTGCAAGAACAAGTTGAGGTTAGGAGAAAACTTTGAATCAGAGGTGGAGATTGTGAAAGGTGGCTGATACAAAGTTGGTTAAAGATGGTTTTTCTGTTACTTTCTGTTTACTACTGTTATAGTTAGTTAATCAAGGCTGTTAGAATATATCAATAGATAGTTTAGAAGCTGTTAGTAGTTAGTGCAGCTGTTGATGGAGAGTAGTATATAACTCGTGTACTGTCCATATGAATAAGTGATCTGAATAATACTTCATGCAATCTTTTCTCATTCGTTTTCATAACATCAACAGTGTTTAAATGATGTGTAGTACTTGGCAACCGGTTTCAACAATTAAAATTTATTCCACGTAGGTTATTTACCGGTCTATATAGGATTAATATCCGATTTCAACCGGTTACCCATTATAAAATATTGAGTTATTGATTTTCAGTTAGTTTGAGGTTTTCTATGCGACGAAAAAATGGTTTGAGGTTCTAATCACAAAAAACTGACAAGTTGATGATTTTTTGCGCAATTACCCACGTATATAAACAAGCAATTAGCTTCGTATGTTCAATTATCAATATTGCTATATAACAACTTAATAAGGAGGAATTAAGGTTCGGCAAAAGAATAACACACTTAAAATTCAAAATTATCAACCAATTGCACCTCTATATCCAGGATGTTTGCATCCTTCCCTTTCTGTTTAGGCTTTACGTTGCCAATCTCGAAGAACCGTATATTAGAAACACCGTTTAGCAAACCCGTCAATTACTTGTTGCTCTTGTAAACAATCTCGTCGTCATCCACATCGTATGCTGGATTACACAGGCACCTGAATAGCCGACCGATGCCCTGCAATGATTATTTTCATGACACAGACAAACACAAGTATGAAGTATCAATAAGTAGTTAATTAGCGTAAACGTATGAACAAACTGTCAGTCGTTGGGATCAGAAGATCGTGTGGAAAAAAGAATTGAACCTGTGTGATCATAGGGGCTCGATAGTTGAGTGTTCGTGGTGAATCATCGTCGTCATCATCATCACTACTATCGGAGCTGCTTGTATCATCAGGAACATCAGAAGCGCTTTTCTTCTTTGATGTTCCAACATTTTGTGAATGTTTTTCTCTCTAGAAAACAACACAGCACCATCAGATCGATTTCTATAATTTATACATTCACAGTTTCACACACTTTGTACGTAGGGCCTAAGGTGAGATAAAAGAAAATGTTTATTTAAAAATGCAACCATATTATTTTTTAATTGGGTGCGGCCAAGATAAAACTCCGTTGTCTTTCTAACAATACAATATTTTATTTTTTTAAAGGTTCTTTTATCATTTATTGAGTTGAAAATTTTAAAAATACACGTGTTGTTTATATATATTATTTATCTGACCAAAAAAATAATGTTCCTCTTGGTATGATGCCATAGGCGGTAGCCCATATGCCCCTCGTCGCCCCTCCCAAGGCCGGCCCTGTGTGTATAAAGTCTATAAAAAAGTTAATGTCTTAATGATCATGTGTATGTACATAGGTAGAAGTGAACGTATGGTACATTTTATGGGCTCACAAGACACAATGTAATCATTCATGAAGTTAATTTATACATGGATGTGAAAAAAAACAGTTAAATCTATATATTTAAGGTATGTTCGACATAACTAGTTATAGTTTCAAGCTGAAGCTTTTGAGAGCTGTAGCTTTTTGAAAATACTGAAGCTTTAAATTTATATAAATGTGTTTGGTAAAGTAGTTGTAGCTGTTGTTTTATAATGTCTTTTATGTTATTTAATACTAAAAGCTACAACTACTTTTACCTAACACATTTATATAAAACAAAATGCTTCAGCTCTTTTTAAAAACTCCAGCTCCCAAAAGCTCCAGCTCGAAGCTACAACTAGTCGTGCGAACATACCCTACACATAGTTTCTTGTAAAAAAAGCTTTTAAGAGCTTTCATGTTCAAATCCAAAACTCAAAGCTCCGGTCAACCAAATAAAGCTTTGGGCTTGAGTTTCAAAAATCAAAAGTTAAAACTCCTAAAAACTCTCAAAAAATCATTGCCAAATACACCCCAAAGAGTCCTGTACATGTCTGTGTAGTGCTACATATAATCTTAAAAATCCCACCTGAAATATTTTGCCAAGAAGTTTTAGAGCCACTGCACGAGCTTTAAGTTCTTCCTTCTTGGCATTATTTTCATGGAGAACCTACAAAATTAATATAAGCCTCCATAGATGACCTTTCTTGACTATAAATTTTTAAAAAATTTAACCAAATTAAACCGAAAAAGATTCACATATTGCTCACCATTTGACAAACATGTAAAAGGGTAACTTCAATGTCAACAACATTCAACTTCCATAACGAGTTCATAAGCGTATCCTTGCTCGATCTTAGATGTGACTCTACATCGTTTACAGGGCCACTGCCGTCCATTTTAAACTGGCGACGTGCGTCTTCTTGAAGTTGCAGCAACTGAAAAGCACCTAGAATGGTTTTCAAAAAATAAGCCAACCATACAAAACTTCAAGGTAAAAGTAGGAAGTTCATTACCTTTAGCTGCAGTAATCTGTGATTTCCAAAAATGTCCTTTGTTTCGAACCCACTCCGCCATAAATGGTACCCCAAGGTAAATGGCTTTCTTTCCGAGCTCTTGTGCAGCCTGTCGTTCATATATGTAACCGATAGTATGCAAGATATTCGCACCAAAAGCTGTCGCAAAGAGAGTTGTTTATTAACAAGTTGTGAACTTCCTAATATGGAGGATTAGGATACTATAGGAAATTAAATGTTGTGAGAAGCAGTTCTGATGAATATATACTTAAATAATTCTTGCCCTAAAATTTGTAGCCAGAACTCACATACACATCTAATCATACTCCTAAATCTACACATTTGTTCACAGTGGGACTCAAACCCTCAATCTTGGGGTCACCTTTAACACCTTGGTACCGTTAGGCTATAAGCCCTTTGGTACTTTCAATACGATTTTAATAATAAATATATGCGTTCATGTTCAATAGCATATACCTGCTTGTGCAAGTCGTTCGGCCTCAGACTCAGCACGACGTAAAAATTCTTCTTTATCGCCTCTAACATATTGATAGATAAAATTTTTCAGTGATCTAGCCAGTTTTTCTTCCCTTTCCCTCTGGATTGTCTACAAGACATATAAAAAACAGAATTTATCGTTCGATGATGCTTCTCAAATCTTCCGAAAAATTGAAAAATCGAAATACTTGCCTTCAATCTCTCGTGTAAGATCTCTGGTGTGTCATTTTCACCTACTAATTCTGCAGAAGCCATTGTTGCAACAGCTAGATGTCCTATGTAGTCTTCAAATAGTTCGCTTCCGAAAAGAACAGCGAAAACCGCTGTGGGATCAAGCATGGTGTCCCTGTATGATAATGCCAGATGTAAGATTTTTAAACAAAATGTTACAAAATCATCGAATTATATGATGTTAGCAGTGTCTTTTGGCTAACCGAGAACCTTTCCTGATATCCTAATCTCTTACTAATTATCCGTTCTATGAAAGCGAGTGTAAGTTTTGGAATACTAAGTTCAAAGCAAAGTGGAATTGCTTACTTAGATATGGAACCCTTTCCATTCCGATCATATGCATCTCGTTTTGCAGGATCGCTCAAAACCTGATAAGCTTCGCCGAGTACCTGCTTATAACCAATATCAATTTTCTTGAGTCCGTCCCAGCATAATTAATTAGGGCCGTGGGCAACCGCCCGGGGCCCATTAATCTCATAGGGGCCCATTCTCAGAAAATCTGTTATATATACTTAGATCTATTAACGATTAAACAATGTTATCGACGTGTCAAGTTTTTAGTTTATATTCTAGATTATAAGTTTTTTGTATTTAATTTATCATTTTTACTTGAATTTTGTTTATTTTGAATATACATATATATTAAAATGATTTTTAATGAATCTCTGCCTATAAAAAACCATCAAGAAACATGAAAAACACCTACTAATAAGTTGTAGCTATTATATGACAAATAATAATACCAAAAACTTGCCTGAAATCTCTCGGCAGCTTGAGGATCATTCGGATTTTTATCAGGATGAACTTGCCGTGCCTGTTCCACAAACAACTTTACAGTTAAAGCTGACTAGTTATAGCTAAAATCCAGTCGATTTGGCCATATTTTGTCTTTGACAGTGCAAATGCATAAATATATAATTAGATGATTAAGGGGTCGGGCTTGTTTGTTTTTTTACAATAAGCTCTGTTAGAGCACTTATATCTTCACGTGGAAAGATATTTTGTTCTAATTGTAGACATGAAAATGACTTCAGACATTTAATCTGTTAAAAAACAAACACACCTAAATGTGTCTTCAAACGTTTACAAGCTCCTAAATTCATTATGAACACAAAACTCCTAATTATCCCAAAAAAAAAAACACAAAAAAGTTTCAAATAATAACAAGTTTATTATCATCCAGGAAGATATTTAACTAGACTGCATAAACACAAGATTTTCCCAAAGGGGAATTACAACAAACACATGATATGCATCAAATCAAACTACAGAATCACTTAGAAGCAATCGATCTTATCGAAACAGCAACACCAAAAGAGAGATTAGTTGATGGGATTTCAACCAAAATAAAAAAAAAAAACAAGGAAAAGGGTAAGAAACAGAGACCTTCAGATAGTAAGCTTTACGAATATCGTCTTCAGATACAAGTGGGCTAACACCAAGAATATCATAATACTCTGTTTCTTTCACCATTACAATAAAATTCAGTTTATCCCACTCCAAAAACACTCTTCCGAATCCGATCACTTCAAAGACCAATCCCAGAATACCAGGATTCGATAATGGTGGATCTGCAGAATTCCAGAAGTGTGAAAAAGTTAAGTGAGAGAGAGAGAGAGAGAACTGAGAGCTAGTGGAAAGACATGACTTTCCAGTTCTGAAGAATGAATAAAGAAAGATGAAAAAGAAAAAGAACTGATTTTTTTTTCAATTTGTGAAAGCTTTTTCGCGGGAGAAAAACAGTATTTTAACGGCTGATATGTGGCGCTAATGATTCTGCCACTGCGTTTATGTGTGGGTTTTGCTAACTACTTTTTGAAATGGGCATACCCAAAAGCTTTTGAAAATGGGTTGATTATTTGGTGGGTTATAGGGTTCGGATTTAGACCCACTTCTTGACCCAAAAACCCACTCACCCAACACCCACACCCCACACAAAAGTAAACAATTCAAGAAGTGGTCCTGTATATGTTGCATGGATTCAAGCCAAAGTAAAATGGCAAATGGTGTTTTAGTGGTTAACATAATTAAGGGTAATTTTGGATGCTGTGAGTAGTACAATATATAAATGATTCATTACTTGTAATTAATGTAACGTTTATTACCGAAAAAAACAATATGTTTTTTACGTTTTCGTGTTTTTATGTTTTTTTTTTCATAGAAGTCCTCAGGTTAAGTTTTTTATTTTGGTTTAGTGAAATCTGGATATTAGAACCCAATTATAATTAGTAAATCGGCTTTTTAAGAACTGAAAAATCGGGTTCTAATGGCCAATGTTCATTAAACCAAAAGGAAAAAATTAAGTTGAATACTTTTATGGAAAAAATAACATGGATGACGAAAAGGCAAAAAACGTGAAAACATGTTGTTTTTTCCATAATAAACCCTTAATATGATATTCTTTCGGTTTTTATATGTTTGGGATAGCATCAAATCGTTATGTTGATGAATCCGTTTGATGGTTAACTCCAAATTTTATAGTATATGAAACCAGATCGATTTGGAATAAAAAATGAACTATATTTATGGTTCTGGTATTTTTCTAAAATGCATATAATGATATAATGTATACGACTTCAATATTGACAATTTCTATAGTGATATTGATTATTGTGTTCTAGGGATCAAATGATTAGTGTTTAAGTTGACATAGCAAATAGATTTATGAGTTAATTACAAAAATGGTCCCTGTGGTTTGTCCTAGAATTTGGATTTGGTCCTTGAACTTTCAATTTTGCAGAAACGGTCCTTATTTTCATAATTTGTTTGCAATTTTGGTCCCTCAACTTATTAACTTTTCTAATATGACCAAATTACCCTTATTTTGATGCAAACTATAGGGACCATTTCTATAATTAGTTTTTAACTCTTTTTAATCTTAATTAAATAAATTGTTTTTTAGTGTTACTTAAATTTAATAAACTATAAAAAATAGAAAAAAACTATTTAATTATTCATGTTGGTTCATAAATTTATAATAAAAATATATTTGTTGGTCAAATATTTTACTTTCTTCTTAAATAAAATCGGCCAAAGATTCTATTTTATAATATGTTCATATTTATATCAAAACAAGGTGATAATGGTAAAGTGATAAATCTAAATGGTTTAAATTTTTAAGGTGTCGATTTAATCGGATTAAATGAAAAGTCAAATTGAAAGACGAAAAAAAAATTAAAAATCTATTTATATTTCTCGATTTTTATGTAAATGTCTGACAAGCCAAAGTTTGATGATAAAAGTTGTTAATCATGAATCTCAAAGATGTTATATAGACCTAAAATTTTAAATCGTTTTTGGTGTAATTAAAATTTAAAAAGATAAAATAATTAATACGTTAAATAAATAAAAATTTGATTGTCTTAGACCATTAGGAAGTTTTTTTTAACTCGGTCAAATTAAACGTTAAATTTTTATTTATTTAAGTTCTTTAATATTTTTTAACTTTAATTAAACTGTTAGCTCATAACTATTTTTTTTAAATAATTTATTAAAGTTAATTGACACCAAAAATAAAGTAGAGTCAAATACATAAATGGTCTTTGTGGTTTGATCAACATAAATATTTTTTTATTATAAATGTACGAACCAGTATAAATAATTATAAAGCAAAATTTCTTATTTATGAAACCTAAAAAATAATTTCTAAACATAAATGACATTTTCAATTATAAATTTTGATTGATTTACACTTTGATTATAGTATATTAAAATTAATTAAAACTAAAAATATCTAAATCATTTATGAACCAACATAAATAATTAAATAATTTTTTTTCTATTTTTTATAGTTTATTAAATTTAAGTAACACTAAAAAATAATTTATTTAATTAAGATTAAAAAAAAGTTAAAAACTAATTATAAAAATGGTCCCTATAGTTTGCATCATAATAAAGGGTAATTTGGTCATATTAGAAAAGTTAATAGGTTGAGGGACCAAAATTGCAAATAAACTATGAAAATAAGGACCGTTTTTACAAAATTCAAAGTTCAGGGACCAAATCCAAATTTTAGGACAAACCACAGGGACCATTTTTGTAATTAACTCTAGATTTATTTTCCAAAATTGATTATTCACACCAACTTACCATAATACTTCTATGCTGCTTCTTTCTTTTTCTTCTTTAAAATTAGGTTTTGGGGAAAGTAAATCATGTTAGAAGTTCTAACTGATCAGTAAAATCTACAATTTATCTAACTGTAAGTGGGGTTACAAATGCCAAGCTTAGCTCGAGCCCCCTCTTAACTCGGTGAGCTTTCTAAATTCTAATTGTAAGTTTGAACTCGACTCAAGATGTACTTAATTTAAACTTGAGCTTAGCTCGAAAAGCTCAAATATGCTTGTAAACCATTTTTTATTTAATTTTTTGGTATATAGCTCGAGCTCGAACTACATAAAATCTCAATTCAATACTCGAAAACTTTAACTTGCTTGATAAAAGCTCGACTCAATATGTATATATAAGGCTCGAAACTCGAATCATTCGAAAAGTTCGTCTCAATGTGTATATATATGTAGAATGCTCGAAAAGCTTGATAAAAACTCAAGTCAAGCCATTTAAAGCTCGAGCTCGGCTCATTAATTTTTTGAGCTTGAGCTTGATAAAAGCTCGGCTTATTTGAGTTGCGTGATAAAAGTTCGACTAGTTTACATCTTAACTGTAATAGATGTTGTCATAATGGTGCCAATAGGGATGTAAACGAGACAACTCATGAGCTACTTGAGGTCACCTTATAAAAAACTTGGTATGATCTAAGGATATGATATATCAGGTCACCTTATAAAAAAATTTGATCGTTGTCGATGGAGTCGAGCTCGAGTAGTAATCGAGTCGAGCCCGAGTACCAAAATAGTCTGCTCGATAGACTCGTGAGCCTAATCAAGCCCAAGTTTACATGTTTACATTTTTTCCCTTCAACTTTATAATATTATATTTTTATCACTACCATATAAATCAAACTATATAACTTTTAAACCTAAAATTACGTTCTTATATTTGCATTCTTCTTGCTAATTGTTGGGATAAAATTAGATTGAATCTTTTATATTTGTATTTCAATTTTTTCCCAAACTTAATCGAGCCAAGACAAGACGAGCTTTAAGTTCTTCCTTCTTGGCATTATTTTCATGGAGAACCTACAAAATGAATATAAGCCTCCATAGATGACCTTTCTTGACTATAAATTTTTAAAAAATTTAACCAAATTAAACCGAAAAAGATTCACATATTGCTCACCATTTGACAAACATGTAAAAGGGTAACTTCAATGTCAACTACATTCAACTTCCATAACGAGTTCATAAGCGTATCCTTACTCGATCTTAGATGTGACTCTACATCGTTTACTATACAGTTTGATAAACAGAGATATATATATATATTTCACACCTAAATGTACAATGTACAGGATATATTTATAGCCTAAGAATTACTAAAAAAAACTCTCCACTAATCAAGGCTAGTGTTAAGGGATAATAATGGAAAGAATATACACTTGAAATAGAGGAGAAAAATCAGGAGTCATGAAATAATAGCTTCCATTACTCCCCCTCAAGTTGGAGCGTGAAGATTCTGAACGCCCAACTTGTCAAGTAGTAACCTGAATTGTTTAGCTCCCAAGGCCTTCGTAAACACGTCAGCAATTTGAGATTTGGTATGGATGTCCAACGGTTGTACCTCTTGTGACTCGACTCTCTCTCGAACAAAATAACAATCCATCTCAACGTGCTTTGTACGTTCATGAAAGATGGGATTTTTGGCAATATGTCTAGCGGCTTGGTTATCACAGAAAAGGGGTGTCGGTCCACTTTGTTTTGCACCTAATTCATTCAGGAGCCATCTCATCCATAATATTTCACTTACTGTGCTTGCCATGGCTCGATATTCTGCTTCAGCGGACGACCGAGATACAACCGACTGCTTCTTGGATCTCCAAGAGATTGGTGCTCCGCCTAAGAGGAGGAGATACCCGGTTCTTGACCTTCTAGTGAATGGACAACCCAACCAATCCGAGTCACAATACGTTACAAGATTGCTTCCCCCGTCATATGGCAATAAAATCCCTTGTCCAGGAGTGGCCTTTAGATAGCGCAGAACATGGGTGGCTGCGTCCATGTGTGTTTGACGTGGGTCGGCGACAAATTGACTAAGCATATTCACGGAGTATGCAATATCCGGACGAGTAGCTTGTAAGTAAAGAAGTCTTCCAACAAGTCTTCGATATTGACTTGCGTCCACCTTAGGTTCCCCATTATTTTTGTCTAACTTCAAACCTTGTTCCATAGGGAAATTACTTGGCCGACACCCTTGCAAACCACAATCATTCAAAATGTCCAGAATGTACTTCCTTTGACTTAGTACAAGACCGTCACGTGTTCGAGCCACTTCGATTCCCAAAAAATACTTTAACACTCCAAGATCCTTGATGCCAAAATTTTCATCAAGGTAATTCTTCGTCTTTTGAATCTTTTCCAAATAGATGAGTGCCGTGACAAACGTGTCACCATCCTTGTAAATGAAGAGAGAGTGGTCCATCTTGGTTTGCTTGAATCCAATCTTAATGAGAGCCAACGTAAACTTTTGGTACCAATTTCGAGAGGCTTGTTTTAGGCCATAGAGGGACTTCTTTAGCTTACATACTCTTGTCTCGTCCTTTTTTGCAAAAGCCTTGAGGTATTTTCATGTATACCTCTTCATCTAAATCTCCATGTAGGAAGGCGTTGTTTACATCTAATTGATGTATTAGCCAACCCTTCTTTACGGCCACAGCAAGAAGAGTTCGAACGGTAACGAGTTTAGCCACCGGTGCGAATGTCTCGTGGTAATCGATTCCTTCTATTTGGGTAAATCCTTTTGCGACCAACCGTGCTTTATATCTCTCTATTTCACCATTGGGCTTGTACTTGATTTTATACACCCATTTAGAATCTATGGCTCGCTTGCCTTCCGGTAGCTCCTCAAGACTCCACGTCCCATTCTTTTCAAGAGCTTCAATTTCATTCTTCATTGCTTGTCTCCAATTTTCATTCTGAACAGCCTGAGCAAAGTGCTTTGGCTCATCATTTGAATCGATGGCCATCATGTAAGCTTTATGAGAATTAGAAAATTTTGTGTAAGAAATAAAATTAGCCAAGGGATGTACCGTCGAGGACTCGTTATTGTTGACGGGTTGTGCATGGTCTACCGATGGGGGAAGTTTAACGTCGAAGTCGGCAAAGCGTTTCGGTTGTGTTTTGTTCCTCTTCTCCCTAATCGGTTCTTGTGGTTCCACAACATGGTCCCTGTCACAACCATTTTCTATGTCCAAACTCCCACTATTAGCATTTGTCTCAACTATGTGTTCTGCTACTTTGATTTGGGCTGCCAATTCCCCAAATATTTTCAGTTTGGGACGATGATGGGGTCTCCTGAAGGGGGTTGTTATTAATTTCACTTTGTTCAAACGAGGTGGTTTCTTGAACCGGCCTATCTTTATCCTCTGTTGGGCTGTTGCTTTGCTTTCTTGTCTCATCAAAAATTCCCCATCTCTCTGGAAAATTGAAAATTTCTTCTTCCTTTTCAATCATCTTATTAATGTTGCAGAACGGGAAAGTTCCTTCCACAAATTTTACGTCCCTTGAAACAATGATCTTTCCATGTTTCGCGTCATATATCTTGTATCCTTTTGTTCCCCTTGGATAACCGACGAAAATACCCGGCCTCCCCCTCACTTCAAATTTATCTCCTTTCATTTCGGTAGTTCTATAATATGCCAAACATCCAAAAACCTTTAGGAAATCATAGTCTGGTTTTTGATTATATAAAATCTCGAAAGGAGTTTTGTTCTTTATCACTTTCGATGGCAACCGATTAATCAAGTATGTTGCGGTCAATATGCATTCTCCCCAAAATTTAGTTGGTAAGTTTGCTTCAAATCTCAATGCTCGTGCCGTTTCAAGAAGGTGTCTATGCTTACGTTCCACCACCCCATTTTGTTGAGGTGTGTGTGGACAAGTCTTCTCAAGCACGATCCCTTGATCTTCATAAAATTCAAGCATGCGATTTGACGTAAATTCCCCTCCGTTATCACATCTAAGCCTCTTAATGCTCTTTTCAAATTGTGTTTTCACGAATTTATAAAAGTTTATCAAACACGAACTTGCATCGCTCTTGCATTTGAGGAGAAAAACCCAAACCGCCCTACTATAATCATCCACTATGGTGAGAAAGTATTTCGCATGTGAAAGTGAGGGAGTACGATAAGGACCCCAAATATCACAATGTATTAAATCAAAACAATCATGAGTCTTAATAGAGCTAACAGGAAAGGGTGATCGTGTGTGTTTGGCTTTAACACAGGAATCACAAAACCAATCTTTATTTTTAATTGAAATGCTCTTAAGAAAATCTATGTGAGCGAGCTTTGTACTTGAAGCATGACCCAATCGGTTGTGCCAAATGTCGATGGTTGCCATCATAGCTTGTCTTTTGTCTTCGACCATCCCCATTTGGTAGAGACCATCCTTGCACTTACCCGTTCCAATCAATGTCCTCGAGGTCAAGCCCTGCATGACAAAAAAATCTGGGAAGAATGTTACCGCACATTGAAGATCTCTTGATATTTTGCTAACTGATAGTAAATTGCAATTAAAATCAGGAACATGTAAAACCCCTTTTATTTTTGTTCCATTTTTCAGGATGTAATCTCCTCTTCCTTCCACGGCTATCCTTTCACCGTTTGGTATGATGACCGGGGGCTCATGAACGCCTCTGGTCTGGTTTTCAAGAATGGAATCCATGTGTGTCACATGATGTGTGGCACATGAATCCACAATCCAATTGTTCCATCTACCGTAGTTACCTGTTGTGTTTGCAGTAGGTCCAACCGATGCCATATTAGCCGCTGGAGATGCATCAGTCTTGGTTCCCTTATCTACACCAGCAAAAAGATTTAAAAATTGTTGGTATTGATCACCTGTTAGACCCGGTATAGGGCTGGCTTCAGAGTCGATACAACCAGCTCTAGGCTTTGTCCTTTCTCGTTTCGTTCCTTTCCCTGGCCACCACTCCGGATATCCGATGCGTTTAAAACATCCATCCCGGTTGTGACCGTCTTTGTCACAAAAAGTGCAGTGCTCAATCTGATCTCCAAAGTTTCGTTTGCCTTCTCTTTGACTATTCTTGTTCGGTTGTTGGTGAGGGTTGCGTTTTGAAGGGACAAAGGCTTGGAAGGCTGCAGCATCAATGGTGTTTCGCTTTCCCATCGTCACATTCCTTTGTTGTTCATCTTCCGACACTAGATGATAGGCTGCACCAAGGGTCGGTGTAGGGTTCATCGCTAAGATTTGTGTCCTGATGGTGGAGAATTCATTATCCAAACCAAGCAGAAACTCATAAAGCCTTTCCTTTTCTTTTAAGTCTACCAATTTCTTCCCAATTTCACAAGAACAACCATCACAAGAACACCTTGGGTTGGGCAAGACGGACTGTAGTTCGTCCCACATAACACGAAGTTTTGTGTAGTATGTCGAGACGGAGACTCCGTCTTGTCGTGTGGCTGTCAATCTTTGCTTCAGTTCGTATGCCCTAGGGGCACTTTGTTTCCCGAACCTTTCTTTTAGGTCCTTCCACATTTCTTCCGCCGTACTGGCATACTTGACGCTATTTCGTATCTCCTTCTCCATAGCCGTATTTAGCCATCCTTTAATCATTGCATCACATCTCATCCACCCCAGGTAGTCCGCAGCGGTCTGGTCCGGCCTCTTAATGGTCCCGTCGATGAAACCGGTTTTGTTTTTGGCAAGGAAAAAATTGATCATCTCTTGAGACCAATCTACGTAATTGTCGTCGGTGAGGGCTTCACTAACGTGCATTTGTCTAGGGTAGTCAGAGGGATGGATATAATATGGTGAATCATGATCGGAGGTGACTCCATCTTTCTTGTTGGTTTCACTGGCTTTGTCAGACATGGTGGGGAGAACTAGTTGAGTTTTCTGGGTTTAAGGTTTCTCTGTTTTGATGTAATATCCTGCTCTGATACCATATACAGTTTGATAAACAGAGATATATATATATATATTTCACACCTAAATGTACAATGTACAGGATATATTTATAGCCTAAGAATTACTAAAAAAAACTCTCCACTAATCAAGGCTAGTGTTAAGGGATAATAATGGAAAGAATATACACTTGAAATAGAGGAGAAAAATCAGGAGTCATGAAATAATAGCTTCCATTACTCCCCCTCAATGTCAACTACATTCAACTTCCATAACGAGTTCATAAGCGTATCCTTACTCGATCTTAGATGTGACTCTACATCGTTTACTATACAGTTTGATAAACAGAGATATATATATATATTTCACACCTAAATGTACAATGTACAGGATATATTTATAGCCTAAGAATTACTAAAAAAAACTCTCCACTAATCAAGGCTAGTGTTAAGGGATAATAATGGAAAGAATATACACTTGAAATAGAGGAGAAAAATCAGGAGTCATGAAATAATAGCTTCCATTATTTACAGGGCCACTGCCGTCCATTTTAAACTGGCGACGTGCGTCTTCTTGAAGTTGCAGCAACTGAAAAGCACCTAGAATGGTTTTCAAAAGATAAGCCAACCATACAAAACTTCAAGGTAAAAGTAGGAAGTTCATTACCTTTAGCTGCAGTAATCTGTGATCTCCAAAAATGTCCTTTGTTTCGAACCCACTCCGCCATAAATGGTACTCCAAGGTAAATGGCTTTCTTTCCGAGCTCTTGTGCAGCCTGTCGTTCATATATGTAACCGATAGTATGCAAGATATTTGCACCAAAAGCTGTCGCAAAGAGAGTTGAAAATCAACAAGTTGTGAACTTTCTTCTATGGAGGATTAGGACGATTCTGATCAGGGGCGGCTTTTAGGGTGTGTAGGAGGCTCGACCGCACAGCGCCTCACAATTTCATAGGGCCTCACGGTAAATAAGTAATTAAAATTCGATTTGATTCGTATTATTTATTTTAATTTCTCACTAATAAGTTTTTATTGTTATTCACGACCTCCACTTTACCTATTAAAATTAAGTCTCAAAATGACCAATTTACTTTATAAAATATTTAAGGGATTATGTTGTAATCACAAATACAAGGCCTCCGAAATCCATGAGACGACCCTGATTTTGATGAATATATAATTAAATAATTCAGTGCCCTAAAATTTATAGCCAGAATTCATTCTTACATTTCTTATTAATATTACTTTCCATACGATTTTAATTATAAATATCTATGTTCATGTTCAATAGAATATACCTGCTTGTGCAAGTCGTTCGGCCTCAGACTCAGCACGACGTAAAAATTCTTCTTTATCGCCTCTAACATATTGATAGATAAAATTTTTCAGTGATCTAGCCAGTTTTTCTTCCCTTTCCCTCTGGATTGTCTACAAGACATATAAAAAACAGAATTTATCGTTCGATAATGCTTCTCAAATCTTCTCGAAAAATTAAAGGATCCAAATACTTGCCTTCAATCTCTCGTGTAATATCTCTGGTGTGTCATTTTCACCTACTAATTCTGCAGAAGCCATTGTTGCAACAGCTAGATGACCTATGTAGTCTTCAAATAGTTCGCTTCCGAAAAGAACAGCAAAAACTGCTGTGGGATCAAGCATGGTGTCCCTGAATAATAATGCCAGATGTAAGATTTTTAAACAAAATGTTACTAAATCATCGAATTATATGATGTTTGCAGTGTCTTTTGGCTAACCGAAAACCTTTCCAAATATCCTAATCTCTTACTAATTATCCGTTCTATGAAAGCGAGAGTGGAATTGCTTACTTAGATATGGAACCCTTTCCATTCCGATCATATGCATCTCGTTTTGCAGGATCGCTCAAAACCTGATAAGCTTCGCCGAGTACCTGCTTATAACCGATATCAATTTTCTTGAGTCCTTCCCAGCATAATTAATTCATCACGTTGTACAGTAACGAATCTAAACATTCTCTAATTTTGTATAGAAATACTTGAAATCCCTTTTGTGTGATTCACAGGTTCATATATTAAAATGATTTTTAATGAATCTCTGCCTATAAAAACCATCAAGAAACATGAAAAACACTTAAAACCAAGTTGTAGCTATTATATGACAAATAAAATACCAAAAAACTTGCCTGAAATCTCTCGGCAGCTTGAGGATCATTCGGATTTTTATCAGGATGAACTTGCCGTGCCTGTTCCACAAACAATTTAACAGTTAAAGCTGACTAGTTACAGCTAAAATCTAGTCGATTTGGTCATATTTTGTCTTTGACGGTGCAAATGCATAAATATATAATTAGATGATTACGGGGTCGGGCTTGTTTGTTTTTTTGCAATAAGCTCTGTTAGAGCACTTATATCTTCACGTGGAAAGATATTTTGTTCTAACTGTATACATGAAAAGGACTTCAGACATTTAATCTCTTAAAAAACAAACACACCTAAATGTGTCTTCAAACGTTTACAAGCTCCTAAATTCATTATGAGCACAAAACTCCTAATAATCCAGAAAAAAACACAAAAAGTTTCAAATAATAACATGTTTATTATCATCCAGGAAGATATTTTAACTAGACTGCAGAAACACAAGATTTTCCCAAAGGGGAATTACAACAAACACATGATATGCATCAAATCAAACTGCAGAATCACTTAGAAGCAATCGATCTTATCGAAACAGCAACACCAAAAGAGAGATTAGTTGATGGGGTTTCAACCAAAATAATAATAAAAACAAGGAAAAGGGTAAGAAACAGAGACCTTCAGATAGTAAGCTTTACGAATATCGTCTTCAGATACAAGTGGGTTAACACCAAGAATATCATAATACTCTGTTTCTTTCACCATTACAATAAAATTCAGTTAACCCCGCTCCAAAAACACTCTTCCGAATCCGATCACTTCAAAGACCAATCCCAGAATACCAGGATTCGATAATGGTGGATCTGCAGAATTCCAGAAGTGTGAAAAAGTTAAGTGAGAGAGAGAGAGAGAGAACTGAGAGCTAGTGGAAAGACATGACTTTCCAGTTCTGAAGAATGAATAAAGAAAGATGAAAAAGAAAAAGAACTGATTTTTTTTCAATTTGTGAAAGCTTTTTCGCGGGAGAAAAACAGTATTTTAACGGCTGATATGTGGCGCTAATGATTCTGCCACTGCGTTTATGTGTGGGTTTTGCTAACTACTTTTTGAAATGGGCATACCCAAAAGCTTTTGAAAATGGGTTGATTATTTGGTGGGTTATAGGGTTCGGATTTAGACCCACTTCTTGACCCAAAAACCCACTCACCCAACACCCACACCCCACACAAAAGTATACAATTCAAAAAGTGGTCATGTATATGTTGCATGGATTCAAGCCAAAGTAAAATGGCAAATGGTGTTTTAGTGATTAACATAATTAAGGGTAATAGTGGATGTTGTGAGTAGTACAATATAAAATGATTCATTACTTGTAATTAATGCATGGGATTATTATGAACGGGTAATGCCATGGATTTCACGAGCCCTATGCAAAAATTATAAAGAAACCCTTTGATTGCAAAAAACTTCAAAACATTTATACAAAATAAATGATAACGTAAACTTGTCTTTAGTACTGTTACATTGTTTATAATTATTTCTTGAATAATGACATTCTTCTAGCATTCTTTGAAGCGAAATTGTTATACAAAATAAATGTCTATATTACTATATTAGCAATTGCAAATAGTATAAAAACCAAGGAAAGAAACAACATGATAGATGATAAGTGGTGGATCCCAAAATCAATGAAGGCAGAATCTTCCAATTTGATTTATAAATCAAAGATGAAACATTGAAACCTCAAACCTGCAGTTCAAGATACAAATAAACTCAAATCAAAATTTTGCCCAAATAAAAAAAATAGTCTGTACAAATAGAAATTCACGTTCTTAATTAATTTGTAAACTAGCAAATTGAAATAGCCAACTAACCTTTGTAATCGTAACTCGGAAATCGGAACTTTCAGAATTTGCAAAAGTGCAAATCAAGATTCAATACTCAATAGCAGTAAGGTTTCAATACTCAATCGCAGTAAGGTTTCGTTGTCTAGTACTCTGGCAAATTTCAGAATGGACAATGGTCACCACACATCATCAATTTTAGATTTTACAGTACCAATTCTTGCGCAGCAGTCCAGCAGACGTTTCATATCCACGCTTCCTCTCCCGATGCACATTATTGCGCAGCAGATGTTTCCTCTCCCAAAAACGACCATTGATTCGACGGTTCCTCTTCGCCTCTTCGGTCTTCTCGTCGCTGCCTTCGGTCGTGCGCCTCTTTGGTCTGCTCCAGCGTCCATACTCCATACGACCATCCAGATTTGAGATTCCACAGGCTGGCCCTAATTTCATATTTCGGCAATTGAGCTTCATATTTAGGCTGGATCTACATATCAAATTTTCAGGAGGCCCTAAAAAATGGGGGCCCTGTGTAACACCCGATTATTTTGAGGTAAGTAATTTATTTCGAGGCGTTTAATTTAATTATTTGATTCAAGAAAATATAAGATAAAGTATCAAATTTGGTTGTGATCTTTAAATGTTTGTTTGCATAGTTTTAAGAAATAATTATAAATACATATTTTAAGGGATATAAAAAAAATGAAAAGAAAAAAAAAAGGTGGTGAAAGAAAATAGTTATAACAGAATGTTGTTTTCATTTCTCATTCCATACAATCTCATCATTTTTTATCATAAAAACACACAGTCACATACATTCTTGAATCTGGGTTTTTTTTTCCTCTAAGTTGGAATTGAGGGCTTGATCAACAAATTTATCATCTCTTGGTTGAAGGTATTCACTAACCCTTTAAGTTTCTATGATTTATTTATCAACAAGTGATTATCATATGAATTGGATGAAGAACTTTTCAAGCTAAGGTGACAGAAAACTTATATATAATAAAATTCATCTTCTTCGTTTTCTTTAAGTGTAAGAAAATCTCCATTAATGGAGTTTCAAGGTTTTGTGTATCATCTAATGTTTCCATCTAAAAAAAAAATAGAAATGAGTTTAAAAACATTACTGGAATCATATTTTGATTTATTTTCGGATTTAAACAACACATAAGAGATTTCATGATTTTTGGGAAAACTTGAGATTGAGAAAAAAATTAGAAAATAAAGGGTTGATTAGAGTGATGTTGTGTGTTGGTAATGGAATCAGCCGGAGAGGGGGGGTGTTCGGCGGTGAAGTTGCAGTGTGGCTACAGGCCGCCGCCACTTTCCTTTGGCCGGTGGTGCTTGCTATAGTTGTTTCTCTCTCTCCATTTTCTGTTGCACCGAGAATATAATGGAGATGTGTGTAGTGAGAGAGTGGTCGGCGCAGCGGAAGCCGGCGGGTCGCCGCCTCTGCAGTGGAGGCTGCCGGCGGCTCTTCCTCTTCCTTTTATTTCTTGGTTTCGGTTGGATGAAGCAGCAGGGGGAGGATTTGTTTGTTTTCTTCTTTTCTTTCTGTGTCCATCGAGAGAAGGGGAGGCCTAAGTTGGGTGTGTATGAGGTGGTGGACTCGCCGGCGCCGGAGATGCCAAGTCGGCGGTCGCACGGCGGCAATAGGGGGAGGAGTTCAGCGGCTGAGAGGAGGGAGAGCAGGGAAGGTTTTTTTTTTCTTCTTTGTGTTTCAGCCGAAAGAGAAGAGAGAAGAAGATAGGTTTTTTTTATATTTATTTATTCATTTATTTATTTTTAATTTGTTTTGGGCTCAATTAGGTTAAATTCTGATGGGCCTTTTAATTAAATTGGGTTTGGGCTGATTTATATATATAAGGAATTAAAATGGGGCTTTGGTTTAAAATTTGGATTTTGGGTTTAATTAGTGAGCTTTCTTTGGGTAGTTTATTATAGGGATTTTTGGGTCCATGTTTCTTATTGGATTGATTAATTAAATTAAATGGGTTGGTCTTTTATTTTAAATTGGGTTAAAATATATAGATTAGAATTTAGTATTTGCTTAATAAACTTTAATAACGATAAAATTTGCATCGTTTATAATTAAATAATTTGAATTATTTATGTAGTTAAAATTTGTGCTATGAAGTTGGGTTAATGCATAGTTGATTTTTTTTAGGTTTATGTAAATTTAATAATTGAGATTAGTGGATTTTGATTTGAATCTATTCGGATGGAATCTTATATAAGAACTCTAATTATTTAAATAGATGGAGGACATAAAAATTTATAAAGTTAAGGATATTGACAAATAGGCGATGTACAATGATAGCAGGTCATTAGTAATTCGATTGAGGCGTGTGGATTCTGTTAGTGCTTTCAGTTGTTAGCGGGTATACGCTTGGCGAGTACAGATTGCAGGCACTGTGAGTAATTGATTTAATTTCGCAAATGATCATAAATATCTCTTTCGTTTCTATTGTCATGATTATTCTTTAACTACCATGCTTAGCCTTGAGTGTTGTTATTTATTTTGTTGCATTGAGCCGAAATCTGAGAACCATTTTTCCCAGTATGCATACTGTGTATTATGTGGATTAAGCGAGGTTGCTGCGTGCTTCCGAGTTGTATGGCGGGCGAGCCGCATGTTTAGTACACGTGCAAACCGAGCGAGTCGTACGCCGTGTACTTGTTATCGGGCGAGCCGGTAACAATACCCGATTCGTGTATGCTAAATCGAGCGAGTCGTAATGCTACACAAGTTGAATTTGAGCCGATATTTGTGTTGAACATGTTATATATGCTTGTCTGTGTTTTTAAATCTGTTACTCGCTAGGCGACGGCTTACCCCGGTTGTGGGGACAAATTTTCAGGTTTAGCTGATAAGGGAAAGGCGTCAGCTTCAGGATCTAGACTTTGAGCATTTATGGTATCAGAATGACTTCCGCATTTACTCTGATTTATATTTTGTACTTTGGATGGGTAGATCTCTAGACTTTCAATTTGGTTGTAATAGTTAGGTGTTATATTTTAGCGCACTCTGAATGTGGTGGTTTTAGTTTATTTATGTATTGAAATTGAAGTTTGAGATTAAAACGCTTTATTTTATTACTTCGAGGATTATGTTGCAGAATTATAGTAAAAGCGCCGCGTTATTAGAACGGGGCGTTTCAATATCAGAGCCAGGTTTGGTTTAAGTGAATTAAGTACTTGTTTGGTGCTTAGTCTTAAACCGTAAGATCATTAGAAGTGTAAGTGACGATCATTCGAGGTAAACTCTATCCTGATGGACTTAGGAAATTGGGTACGGTTTAGATAGTGTGTAACTGTAACCTTCATAAATATATGAATATATACCCTTATGAGTAAAAACTAGAAATTAATCAAGTGTGAATAATATAATGAAAATTTTAATTTAACTCATAAAGTTAATTTTCAGCACCATGGCTGATGATGAGAGCCACAGTCATCCACGCGATGAGCGAGTTGTTGTAGAGTCAGAGGATATAGAGCATTCTGACGGAGAGCGTGAGGATGGGGATGATTTAGATGATATTGGACCCAAGGGAGGACCGTTGACCCCTCGTGAGACATGGATGATGAGGTACATGACCCGTTACGTACGAGATGTTATGGACAAGAGCCGCGCGGAGATGCAGCAGAGTTTTCAGGAGATTCGCGACCTGATCGCTACTTCCCGATCTAATGCGGGAAATACTTTGACATCTGCTCCTATTGGTGGGGGAAATATTGTGGAGACTGAGACTGGCGGACGACGACCTGATCGTGCTTCGTTCAAGGCCTTTAAGGGGTCTGGGGCCAAGGAATTCGACGGGACTATGGAGCCTGTGAAGGCTCTAGAGTGGCTAGAGTGTGCGGAGAGGGCATTTCGCCTGAGCCATTGTTTAGAGACGGATATGGTGGAGTATGCTGCGGGGATGTTAGTAGGCCCAGTGTTGACATGGTGGAAGAACACATCGAGAGCTATTGGTTCTGATCTGGTGGGGACAATGACTTGGGCTCAGTTTAAGAAGAGATTTCAGGATCAGTATTGTCCAGCTGACCTGACTAGAGAGATTGAGAGACAATTCTTGTCTTTGCGACAGGAGGGTCTGACAGTTCAGGATTATGAGGCGGTCTTCAGGGAGAAATCACAGTTTGTGACGAGATATGCGCTAGATGAGGAGACGAGAGTAGATATGTTTGTGACTGGGCTTCGTGCTGAGATTAAAGAGTTTGTTGAGATGCAGAGTTGTGGGACCCTTGAGGAGGCAGTTATGAGTGCGCGGAAGCGCGAACGAGCACTGTTAGGTTCTACTACTTCTTTGATGACATCACCCAAGAAAACTAGGACTGCGGATCCTGATCGGTTATTTCAAACGTCAGCAAAATCATCTGGTTCTTCTTTCTCCCAATGTCAGCAGCAGTATACATCATAGACACAGATGCCACACGAGTGTCAGCAGTGTGGGAAGAGGCATACTGGGTTATGTAGTGGCTTTTCTAGAGGGTGTCACGCATGTGGAGATACCAGGCACATCAGAGTTAACTGTCCGATACATCCGTTGATTTGCTTTGATTGTGGGGTTCAGGGTCATGTAGCGAGGAACTGCCCTCAGCGGAGGCAGAGTCAGAATATGAGTGCTAGCATTATATCTATGAGTCAGCCAGCTGCAGGACCAGCTCAGTCGAGGAGAGGCGACACTGATAGAGTTCCGACCCGTGCTTATCAGATCACCGCTAACGAGGCTTGCGAGACTCCTGATGTGGTTACGGGTATTTCTGACTTACGCTTTTCTTATTTATCCGTTATTTAACTGGGGTGACACCATTCTTTTTTTTTATATATGTGCCTCTTTTGTATATTATCTGAAGGTATGTTGTTTGATTCTATTGATGTTGGGTACGTAAGCGAGCGTGTGTCATAGGCTTAAGACATTTACATGTATGCTTAGTCTTGGTGATAAAGATTTCACTTTAGTGTTTGTAGTTATAATTATTAGGGGATTGAATGTGATTGTGGTATGAATTAGTTGGATGTTTATAATGCTCATATTATTATTATTATTATTATTATTATTATTATTATTATTATTATTATTATTATTATTATTATTATTATTATTATTATTATTATTATTATTATTATTATTATTATTATTATTATTATTTCTTCCAAGAAGTAATATTTAAATTTCTAGTGAATAGAAAAATATATATATATATGTATTCATAGTGTTTTGATGCAACAAGGAATAATAACAAATTATACATTAAAGTAGCAGAAAAGTCATGAGAGGAATTAATCTATACAAGACTTAGAATTGGCAGCGATGATGTTTACATTGAAGTTATGGAGAAGTTAAGTAGATATAAAGGATGTCAGTTAGTCATTAATACGTGAACTCATAAGTTGTACTGTGACATGCACAATAGAAAAGAATTTTATTGAATTGTAGAGGTAAGCATTAACAAGTAAGTATTGACTGTTAGCGTTGAAGTCTAAGCACATGATTGGATTCAGATTATTTAGGAGTGATTTGGAATTATTCAGGATCGATCATAAATATATTCGGTTTAAGAATAGATCACTTGAATTTGAAGTGAAAGTCATGTAATGCTAAGAGTATCGTCTACGGAGGAAATTATACAAATTAAGAAGCTGTAACACCCCTCCCGATCCCGGAAATGCCACGTCAATACAATATCATAGGTGGCAATAACGCAACGGATCCATAACACACGTGTCGTAGGATAATGCAGATTACGGTTAATTAAAACTTTAAACTTCATACATAATAACCCATGATTACATTTCATAATCCCATATAACAAAACACGTAATCCCGATCACTAACACATTGTTCTATACAGACACAAAACCATCACAGATCTTCAATCTATCTCGGATCTACCTCGGCTGTGGCTGCGGTCCTTTCTGATTCCCTGAACATGTTAGACTCGATAACGTGAGCTATAAAGCCCGTGAGCACGCGAGGGTTGACACTGCACATAAGCACATAACACACAATCCCTGCCCCTGTCCCGATAGCCCAACACACATCTCAGGTATAAGGCACAAGTATGAGATCGGAGTACACATAGCCCTGCGGGGATCCCTCCCCGGTGGACACATTGCACACAGCAATGGTCGGTAATACCCTGTAGCACGGAAGCTACCCGGCTACAGGCCCTGCCGTATATATACGCCCCAAGGACTGTAAGGGACAGTCAACCCGCGCGATTCCCCTTCGCGACTTATCGTCCGTATGGAACTCATCACGGACCCCTGAACCGATCTCGTATCTCATACATAACACGTATAAGGAATAGAGCATACCTGTGGTTCACGTCCCTGTCCCGCATAGATATAACACGCACAATATAGCTATTCAACTATAACGTAAAAGATGGCGCGCGTTTTAGAAAACGTCTCGAGTACTCACCTGACTGGTTTCCCGAAGTCTGGCCTCCCTGATCGAATCCGGCCCGAGATCCGCTAGTCCCTGTAATCACACGGTGGCCCAATAATTAAACACAATTCTCGGATAACACATATATCAATCTCATTTTATCACAAAGCCGACTCGTACCCGATAACCCCACGGAACCGAAACCCGACTAATACCCGAAACTCGACTCAAACCCGACTCAAGGTAATCCCAAACAAGACCCCAACCCCAACAAAACACAGCCCGAGCAATCCCGAAGGAAACCCGACACAATTCGACCCGAACCCATTTCATAAGACTAAACTCGAATTTTCACTGCAGGCTACTCATCGCGCCGCGGACCCCCTGATGGTCGCGCCGCGACCCCGCGAAAACTCCATAGATGACCTGCGAATTTCAGCTCTGCCCAGGAGTGTTAAACTCCTTACATACACGAATTCTAGCTCAATACATACATATAAGTTGCACATATTG
Source organism: Centrapalus pauciflorus (assembly GCA_020465985.1). Classification (NCBI taxonomy): domain Eukaryota; kingdom Viridiplantae; phylum Streptophyta; class Magnoliopsida; order Asterales; family Asteraceae; genus Centrapalus; species Centrapalus pauciflorus. Next base: position 124,737 of record JAANYP010008617.1, read on the forward strand.
TCACATAACAACTACACAAGGATTTCTCATCAATTCTCGTTGAACAACACAAAATAAGCCCTTGAAACCAAGGTTTCTTACCTCAATGATCTTCAAGAACACAAGGAGATGGAGATATCAGGCAATCCTCAGAATTTCCCAGCCAATTTGATGCCCAAATCTGGATTCTTGCTAGAGTTCTTCACACAATTCACACACACATACACTTTTAGGGATTTAGGAAATGGATAAGGGTGAAAAGAAGATGACACATATATGTACGTCTCTTATTTAACCGGTCCCGAACCCATTAACCCGAACCCGATATCACATTTTCACTATTTATGCCCATTTAACCCATTTAATCCCACGATCCCAAAAATATAATTCGTTCATTAAAATTACAACCCGATGACACGCAAGCCCCAATCCCGACACGTATCAATCCACGAAACGGGATATAACTGGACCAACCCAATATTAATAAATTATTCATCCACTAAAATAATTCCACGTACCAGGTCAAATTAACGGATGTTACAAATCCTCCCCTCTTAAAGAGATTCCGTCCCGGAATCTAACTCGAATTCTGGAATAGGTGAGGATATCTCGATCGCATTTCTGACTCGGGCTCCCAGGTAGCGTTGGTACCCTTATGGTGTCTCCACTGAACGAGTACCAAGGCAATCTCTTTATTTCTCAGCTTCTTGATCTTTCGGTCGGTCACGGCCTCGGGCTGCTCCACATATCGCAGTTGGTCATCGACTGTAATCTCGGATAAGGGCACATACTGATCATCTGTAGCCAGACACTTCCAAAGATGACTTACGTGAAACGTATCGTGCACACCAGCCAACTCTGAAGGCAATCGCAGTCGATAGGCCTGATCCCGGACTCTCTCAACGACCTCGAACGGCCCAATATACCGCGGACTCAGCTTCCCACGATGTCTGAATCGAATAACCCCTTTCCACGGTGACACTTTAAGCAAGATGCGGTCCCCAACACTAAATTCTAACTCTTTCAGACGGCGATCGGCATAGCTCTTTTGACGGCTCTGGGCGACCCTCATATGCTCCCGAATCACAGCCACTTTGTCACTGGTCTCTTGTAATAACTCCGGCCCGCTGATAGGTCGCTCACTGACCTCGCCCCAACACACTGGGGTCAGGCACTTACGCCCATATAGTGCCTCAAACGGAGCCATTTTAATCGTGGCGTGATAGCTGTTATTATACGCGAATTCGACCAACGGTAAATGCACGTCCCAATTGCCGCTGAAGTCGATAGCACACGCCCGCAACATATCCTCGAGGGTCTGATTGGTGCGCTCGGTCTGCCCGTCAGTCTGCGGTCTATACGCCGTGCTCAGCTGAACCCTGGTACCCAATTCCCGCTGGAAACTCTGCCAGAAACGAGACGTAAACCGTGTATCCCTGTCCGAAGTAATCGACATCGGAATCCCATGTCGCGATACTACCTCGTTAATATACAGCCTCGCTAACTGATCCATGGTGATAGTACCCCGAACGGCTAAGAAGTGCGCACTCTTCGTTAGTCGATCCACTATAACCCAGATCATGTCGTTCCCGCGGACCGTGCGTGGAAGTCTTACAATGAAATCCATCGTAATATGATACCACTTCCACTCGGGGATTTCCAACGGCTGTAGATGCCCGTGCGGCTTCTGATGCTCGGCTTTGACTCTGAGACACGTCATGCACTGCTCAACATATCGGCCCACATCTCTTTTCATTCCCGGCCACCAGTAAAAGTCACGGAGATCACGATACATCTTAGTACTCCCCGGATGTACAGATAGCCTCGACCGATGCGACTCATCAAGAATCAACTGCCGCAGATTCCCAACCCTTGGGACCCAAACCCTATCATGGAATACAAGCAACCCACGATCGTCCCTGATCAATGACTCAAGCTGCCCGATCAATCGTTCACGCTTCACATTATCACCTCGCAGGCCCTCCTGCTGTGCTATTCTCAGACTGTCGATCAATGTCGAAGTAATTTCAAGCCTCGAAGCCCTGGAAATCATAGTCTGGCCGCATGCCCTACGGCTCAGCGCGCCAGCTACCACATTAGCCCGGCCCGGGTGGTACTGAATCTCGCAATCGTAGTCCTTAAGCAACTCAAGGCTACGGCGCTGTCGCATATTCAGATCTTTCTGACTAAACAGGTATTGAAGACTCTTATGATCGGTATACACAACGAACCGAGACCCATACAGATAATGACGCCAAATCTTCAACGCAAACACAATGGCGTCCAATTCTAAATCGTGCACGGTATGGTTCTCCTCGTAAGTCTTCAGCTGGCGCGAGGCATAAGCGATCACTTTCCCTCGCTGCATCAGGACACAGCCCAACCCTGACCCCGAAGCATCACAATATACCACAAAATCATCGGTACCCTCCGGCAAGGCCAACACTGGAGCCTGACACAATCGGGTCTTTAGCTCTCGAAACGCGCGCTCCTGATCCTCGGACCACTCAAACGGAACAAACTGCCGTGTCAATCTCGTCAACGGCAAGGCAATCCTCGAGAAATCCTGGATGAAGCGTCTATAGTACCCGGCGAGACCCAGAAAACTACGAATCTCAGGCACTGATCTCGGAGGCTCCCAACTCATCACTGCCTCAATCTTGGCTGGATCCACTTTTATTCCCTCGGCACTGACCACGTGACCCAAAAACTGCACTTCCCGAAGCCAAAATTCGCATTTGGAAAATTTCGCGTATAGTCTCTCCCTGCGCAGCACAGATAAAACCTCTCGGAGGTGCTGCTCGTGATCCTCGGCACTCCGCGAGTAGATAAGGATGTCATCAATGAACACGATCACGAATCTATCCAACATAGTTCTACACACCCGGTTCATCAAATCCATGAAAGCGGCGGGTGCGTTAGTCAAACCGAAAGGCATCACAAGGAACTCGTAATGCCCATAACGAGTCCGAAACGCTGTCTTCGGCACATCCTCGTCCCTGACCCTTAACTGATGATAACCAGACCGCAAGTCGATCTTGGAGAAGAAACTCGAGCCCTGGAGCTGATCAAACAGGTCGTCGATACGTGGAAGCGGATAACGATTCTTCACAGTCACTTTATTCAACTCCCGATAGTCGATACACATCCGCATACTACCGTCCTTCTTTTTCACGAAAAGCACTGGCGCACCCCACGGCGACGAACTAGGGCGGATAAATCCACGATCCAGAAGCTCCTGCAACTGAGACATCAGCTCTCGCATCTCTGTCGGTGCCAGCCTATAAGGCGTCTTAGCAATCGGCACCGCCCCAGGAACAAGATCGATCCGGAATTCTACTTGGCGATCTGGCGGTAACCCAGGCAACTCCTCTGGGAATACCTCAGGGAATTCACGAATCACCGGAATATCCTCTAAGGTCTTCTTTTCCTTCCTCGCGTCAACTACATAAGCTAGGAAGGTCTCGCACCCCTTAGAGACATATCTCTGAGCCCTGGCCATAGACACGATCCCAATATCTCCCTTACGACGCTCCCCATACACAATCACACTCTCACTGTCAGAAATGGGTATACGGATGATTTTCTTGGCACACAGAATATCAGCCCGTCTGGCAGTCAACCAGTCCATACCCACAATCACATCAAAGCTACTGATCTCAATCGGCAGCAAATCAATTTCAAACTGATGGGAATCTATTTCTAACACACAGCCCCGATAAACACGACTCACTAACATTGAACTCCCATCAACCCTCTCGACAATCAACGGAACAGATAAAGAAGAAGCAGACATACTAAAATACGCACAAAATATAACAGACACATAGGAGCGATCTGCCCCGGAATCAAATAACACACGAGCTCGAAGTCCGTTAAGGATGTACGTACCCAAAACAACGTCTGTAGCATCCCGTGCCTCCTCTGCGGTAGCCTGAAACACTCGTCCGCGGCCTCTCGGAACTGACTCACGGCGGCTGGACGACGACGGCTCTGCCCTGGTCCCACTTAAACTAGCCCCCTGTACTGCCGGTCCCGGCTCTGGACAATCCCTAACCCGATGCCCTGGTCGCCCACATCTGAAACACAACGGCTCAGGCACCGTACAAACTGAAGCGGTGTGGCCCCGCTGGCCGCACCGGAAACAACGTGGCTGCTCCGATAAACACTGTCCGGAATGGCGCCGTTGACATTTCGGGCACTCCCGATCACCATACGAACTCTCGACACGACTGCCGGACGCCTGGGACCCCTGTCCCACACTACTCTGGCTCTGTGATCCAGATCCCTGACCCTGGCCCTGACGCCTCGATCGGCGATCTCGACCCCGGTCCCTATCACGTCTCTGACCCGACCCTTGCCCTGAAATCTGCCCAGAACCCTGACCTGAAAAACTGCCACTGATCCGGACGCTGATCACTGGGGGCGTCCCCGGAAGATCTCCATACACTGGACGGCTGCTCGGAAGTCCCAGTCCGCTGCCTCTGAGATGAGGGCTGCTCCCTCTGCTTGAGGATCTCCCGCTCCCTCATGCGGGCCATCTCAAGGGCTCTAGCAAATGTCGGAGTATCGTGTAATCCCACAAACTCTCGAATATCAGATCGGAGCCCATCTATGAACGCATCGGCTTTACGGCTCTCGGTATCCACATGCTGAGGCGCGAACTGTGAGTACTCATTAAATCGGTCGACATACTGCTGGACCGTCATATTACCCTGCTGCAAATGGAGGAATCGGCGCTCCATCTCCCGTCTCTCATCCCTCGGAATGTACTGTAACTCAAACATAGCCCTGAACTGCTCCCAAGTCATAGCATAAGCGGCGGACTCAGTCATCGAAGACTCAATCGATTTCCACCACTGCAAAGCACCGCCTCGTAACTGATATGCGGCGTATCCAACCATATCTCTAGGATCCACGTGGGCCACTCGGAACGCGCCCTCAATCTCTCGCTCCCATGCGATGGCCGCCCCCGGCTCACCGTCACCCCGAAACTGCGGCGGAGCTCCTGTCATAAAATCCTTGAAGGACCCGCCCCGCTGAGAAGATGACGAAGCACCACCCCTAGACTCAGTCTCGGCACGCTGAACAACTGGCCCCAAACTCTGACCCTGCTCACGCTCTTGCTCTTTCTGCTTCCTGTAAAACTCGGTAAGAACATCTAGCAACTCGGATTTACGAATATACTCGTCACTGGGCGGCTTACCCGCGCCCGAACCCTCTCCTTGATCTGCCATGATAATCTGCACAAAGCAAAACGATTAAGCACAAGGGATAAATCACCCAGCGTTATACACTAAGCCAGGTCGGTTAATCCGCTATATAATCGCAAAATGATCCCCCATGGACCGGAACAAGGTCTAAGTTAAGCATCCACTAATGATACTCAAGCTTCAAACCACAAGCTCTGATACCATGCTGTAACACCCCTCCCGATCCCGGAAATGCCACGTCAATACAATATCATAGGTGGCAATAACGCAACGGATCCATAACACACGTGTCATAGGATAATGCAGATTACGGTTAATTAAAACTTTAAACTTCATACATAATAACCCATGATTACATTTCATAATCCCATATAACAAAACACATAATCCCGATCACTAACACATTGTTCTATACAGACACAAAACCATCACAGATCTTCAATCTATCTCGGATCTACCTCGGCTGTGGCTGCGGTCCTTTCTGATTCCCTGAACATGTTAGACTCGATAACGTGAGCTATAAAGCCCGTGAGCACGCGAGGGTTGACACTGCACATAAGCACATAACACACAATCCCTGCCCCTGTCCCTGTCCCGATAGCCCAACACACATCTCAGGTATAAGGCACAAGTATGAGATCGGAGTACACATAGCCCTGCGGGGATCCCTCCCCGGTGGACACATTGCACACAGCAATGGTCGGTAATACCCTGTAGCACGGAAGCTACCCGGCTACAGGCCCTGCCGTATATATACGCCCCAAGGACCGTAAGGGACAGTCAACCCGCGTGATTCCCCTTCGCGACTTATCGTCCGTATGGAACTCATCACGGACCCCTGAACCGATCTCGTATCTCATACATAACACGTATAAGGAATAGAGCATACCTGTGGTTCACGTCCCTGTCCCGCATAGATATAACACGCACAATATAGCTATTCAACTATAACGTAAAAGATGGCGCGCGTTTTAGAAAACGTCTCGAGTACTCACCTGACTGGTTTCCCGAAGTCTGGCCTCCCTGATCGAATCCGGCCCGAGATCCGCTAGTCCCTGTAATCACACGGTGGCCCAATAATTAAACACAATTCTCGGATAACACATATATCAATCTCATTTTATCACAAAGCCGACTCGTACCCGATAACCCCACAAAACCGAAACCCGACTAATACCCGAAACTCGACTCAAACCCGACTCAAGGTAATCCCAAACAAGACCCCAACCCCAACAAAACACAGCCCGAGCAATCCCGAAGGAAACCCGACACAATTCGACCCGAACCCATTTCATAAGACTAAACTCGAATTTTCACTGCAGGCTACTCATCGCGCCGCGGACCCCCTGATGGTCGCGCCGCGGACCCCCTGATGGTCGCGCCGCGACCCCGCGAAAACTCCATAGATGACCTGCGAATTTCAGCTCTGCCCAGGAGTGTTAAACTCCTTACATACACGAATTCTAGCTCAATACATACATATAAGTTGCACATATTGTCACATAACAACTACACAAGGATTTCTCATCAATTCTCGTTGAACAACACAAAATAAGCCCTTGAAACCAAGGTTTCTTACCTCAATGATCTTCAAGAACACAAGGAGATGGAGATATCAGGCAATCCTCAGAATTTCCCAGCCAATTTGATGCCCAAATCTGGATTCTTACTAGAGTTCTTCACACAATTCACACACACATACACTTTTAGGGATTTAGGAAATGGATAAGGGTGAAAAGAAGATGACACATATATGTACGTCTCTTATTTAACCGGTCCCGAACCCATTAACCCGAACCCGATATCACATTTTCACTATTTATGCCCATTTAACCCATTTAATCCCACGATCCCAAAAATATAATCCGTTCATTAAAATTACAACCCGATGACACGCAAGCCCCAATCCCGACACGTATTAATCCACGAAACGGGATATAACTGGACCAACCCAATATTAATAAATTATTCATCCACTAAAATAATTCCACGTACCAGGTCAAATTAACGGATGTTACAGAAGCTTAATCCTAAGTTCATTATAATGTATTGGACTATAAAGTGCATAGGTGTGCGAGATTATCAATTGGGATTACCATTGAAGTTTGTTAATGGACATGATGGATATGATTTTAGTTTAAAAAAAAAAAAATTGGAAGAATGCCGATAGGATGATATCCACTCAGGACGTAAGATTGATACGAGGCTTAGAAATGTTAAGAGGATTTAATCAATGTGGTGCGTTACCGATATTCGAATTATATGTAGAAATTTAAGACAAGGATATAATTGAGATATCTGATTTGCTTTAATTTCATAAGATCTCGAGGACGAGATCAATCCAACGTGTAGGAGATTGTAACACCCGATTATTTTGAGGTAAGTAATTTATTTCGAGGCGTTTAATTTAATTATTTGATTCAAGAAAATATAAGATAAAGTATCAAATTTGGTTGTGATCTTTAAATGTTTGTTTGCATAGTTTTAAGAAATAATTATAAATACATATTTTAAGGGATATAAAAAAAATGAAAAGAAAAAAAAAAGGTGGTGAAAGAAAATAGTTATAACAGAATGTTGTTTTCATTTCTCATTCCATACAATCTCATCATTTTTTTATCATAAAAACACACAGTCACATACATTCTTGAATCTGGGTTTTTTTTTCCTCTAAGTTGGAATTGAGGGCTTGATCAACAAATTTATCATCTCTTGGTTGAAGGTATTCACTAACCCTTTAAGTTTCTATGATTTATTTATCAACAAGTGATTATCATATGAATTGGATGAAGAACTTTTCAAGCTAAGGTGACAGAAAACTTATATATAATAATATTCATCTTCTTCGTTTTCTTTAAGTGTAAGAAAATCTCCATTAATGGAGTTTCAAGGTTTTGTGTATCATCTAATGTTTCCATCTAAAAAAAAATAGAAATGAGTTTAAAAACATTACTGGAATCATATTTTGATTTATTTTCGGATTTAAACAACACATAAGAGATTTCATGATTTTTGGGAAAACTTGAGATTGAGAAAAAAATTAGAAAATAAAGGGTTGATTAGAGTGATGTTGTGTGTTGGTAATGGAATCAGCCGGAGAGGGGGGGTGTTCGGCGGTGAAGTTGCAGTGTGGCTACAGGCCGCCGCCACTTTCCTTTGGCCGGTGGTGCTTGCTATAGTTGTTTCTCTCTCTCCATTTTCTGTTGCACCGAGAATATAATGGAGATGTGTGTAGTGAGAGAGTGGTCGGCGCAGCGGAAGCCGGCGGGTCGCCGCCTCTGCAGTGGAGGCTGCCGGCGGCTCTTCCTCTTCCTTTTAATTCTTGGTTTCGGTTGGATGAAGCAGCAGGGGGAGGATTTGTTTGTTTTCTTCTTTTCTTTCTGTGTCCATCGAGAGAAGGGGAGGCCTAAGTTGGGTGTGTATGAGGTGGTGGACTCGCCGGCGCCGGAGATGCCAAGTCGGCGGTCGCACGGCGGCAATAGGGGGAGGAGTTCAGCGGCTGAGAGGAGGGAGAGCAGGGAAGGTTTTTTTTTTCTTCTTTGTGTTTCAGCCGAAAGAGAAGAGAGAAGAAGATAGGTTTTTTTTATATTTATTTATTCATTTATTTATTTTTAATTTGTTTTGGGCTCAATTAGGTTAAATTCTGATGGGCCTTTTAATTAAATTGGGTTTGGGCTGATTTATATATATAAGGAATTAAAATGGGGCTTTGGTTTAAAATTTGGATTTTGGGTTTAATTAGTGAGCTTTCTTTGGGTAGTTTATTATAGGGATTTTTGGGTCCATGTTTCTTATTGGATTGATTAATTAAATTAAATGGGTTGGTCTTTTATTTTAAATTGGGTTAAAATATATAGATTAGAATTTAGTATTTGCTTAATAAACTTTAATAACGATAAAATTTGCATCGTTTATAATTAAATAATTTGAATTATTTATGTAGTTAAAATTTGTGCTATGAAGTTGGGTTAATGCATAGTTGATTTTTTTTAGGTTTATGTAAATTTAATAATTGAGATTAGTGGATTTTGATTTGAATCTATTCGGATGGAATCTTATATAAGAACTCTAATTATTTAAATAGATGGAGGACATAAAAATTTATAAAGTTAAGGATATTGACAAATAGGCGATGTACAATGATAGCAGGTCATTAGTAATTCGATTGAGGCGTGTGGATTCTGTTAGTGCTTTCAGTTGTTAGCGGGTATACGCTTGGCGAGTACAGATTGCAGGCACTGTGAGTAATTGATTTAATTTCGCAAATGATCATAAAATATCTCTTTCGTTTCTATTGTCATGATTATTCTTTAACTACCATGCTTAGCCTTGAGTGTTGTTATTTATTTTGTTGCATTGAGCCGAAATCTGAGAACCATTTTTCCCAGTATGCATACTGTGTATTATGTGGATTAAGCGAGGTTGCTGCGTGCTTCCGAGTTGTATGGCGGGCGAGCCGCATGTTTAGTACACGTGCAAACCGAGCGAGTCGTACGCCGTGTACTTGTTATCGGGCGAGCCGGTAACAATACCCGATTCGTGTATGCTAAATCGAGCGAGTCGTAATGCTACACATGTTGAATTTGAGCCGATATTTGTGTTGAACATGTTATATATGCTTGTCTGTGCTTTTAAATCTGTTACTCGCTAGGCGACGGCTTACCCCGGTTGTGGGGACAAATTTTCAGGTTTAGCTGATAAGGGAAAGGCGTCAGCTTCAGGATCTAGACTTTGAGCATTTATGGTATCAGAATGACTTCCGCATTTACTCTGATTTATATTTTGTACTTTGGATGGGTAGATCTCTAGACTTTCAATTTGGTTGTAATAGTTAGGTGTTATATTTTAGCGCACTCTGAATGTGGTGGTTATAGTTTATTTATGTATTGAAATTGAAGTTTGAGATTAAAACGCTTTATTTTATTACTTCGAGGATTATGTTGCAGAATTATAGTAAAAGCGCCGCGTTATTAGAACGGGGCGTTTCACCCTGTGCCAAGGCCCATATTGCACAAGGCTTGGGTCGGGCCTGATTATGAAAAAACCAACATGTTTTCACGTTTGCGTTTTCGTCCCTCTATGTTTTTTTTTCATAAAAGTCCTCAAGTTAAGTTTTTTATTTTGGTTTAGTGAAATTTGGATAATAGAACTCAGTTATAATTAGTAAATCGGGTTTTTAAAAACTGAAAAATCGGGTTCTAATATCCAATTTTCACTACACCAAAAAGAAAAAAAATTAACTTGAATACTTTTATGGAAAAAAAATAACATGGATGACGAAAACGCAAAAAACGTGAAAACATGTTTTTTCCATAATAAACCCTTAATATAATATTCTTTCGGTTTTTATATGTTTGGGATAACATCAAATCGTTATGTTGATGAATCCGTTTGATGGTCTACTCCAAATTTTATAGTATATGAGACCACATCGATTCCGAATCAAAAATCGAACTATATTTATGGATCTGGTATTTTTCTTAAATGCATAGAATGCATATGTCTTCAATATTGATAATTTTTATAATGATATTCATTATTGTGTTCTAGGAGATCAAATGTTGTTTAAGTTGACATAACAAATAGATTTATTTTCCAAATTTGATTATTCACACCAACTTACCATAATACATCTGTGCTGCTTTCTTTTTCTTCTTTAAAAGTAGGTTTTGGGAAAAGCAAATCATGTTAGAAGTTCTAATTGATCAGTCTAATCTACAATTTATCTAAATGTAAGTAAGGCTGCAAACGAGTCAGTCAACCTCAGCTCGAGCCATTTCTTAGGGTAGGCTCGAGTTAGGCTCAACAGCTCAACGAGCTTTCTAATTTTAGGTTTGACTCGGCTTGAGAAGTACTCAAATTAGGCTTGAGCTCAGCTCGAAAAGCTCAAATATGTTTGTAAACCATTTTGAACTTAATTTTTTGGTATATAACTCGAGCTCAAACTATATAAAATCTCATTTCGATACTCTAAAAGTTTAACTTGTTTGATAAAAGCCCGACCCAATATGTATATATATAAGACTTGATACTCGAATTATTCGAAAAGCTCGACTCGATATGTATATATATAGAATGCTCAAAAAGCTCGATAAAAATTCGAGTCAAACCAATTAAAGCTCGAGCTCGGCTGATCATTAATTTTTTTGAGCTTGAGCACGATAAAAGCTCAGCTTATTTGAGTTACTTGATAAAAGCTTGACTCGTTTACACCCCAACTGTAATACATGTTGTCATATCAAGCTACATGCCCTTCTCAAAAGATGTAAGCTACAGACCTTATTCGATGAAGCTTAAAGTAGACATCGAGAGCTAAGAAGTAGTCAATGCTTTCGCCTTTATTCCATTACTAATGTTGGCGACTATTGACTCTGCTAGCTATGCTCTTGATTTACCTTTTATCTGTTGTATGAAAATAAAAATTAATCAAATCTTCATCACTTACCGGACATATTTGTTCAGTCAAATCTTCAAGATGATCTTTGTGCAAACTTATTTATCTTGAACTCCATTTATTGTATATGCAATACATTTCTCCTCTTTTGATTATTTTTTTTCTTCAAAAGAGAATGATGTATTGTTGGGTGACCCATTTCACCTCATCACCAATTCTATCCTCCAACCAAAAATTCTTATTCTGGTAACCGGCTTAACGGGAAATTTTTACTAAAATAAAATAGTCAATTATAGTTTAAAATAATAAATGAGTGAAAAACTTCTTAAAGTATAATTCTAATAGTTTAATTTTAATTGCCTTATTGCCATACTTATTCTATTTTTATGTATCGTTTCTCATTTATTTTAGAATAAATTAGATAATCCTTATATTATGGGATGGATTATATTGCATTCTCAAGTTTGAAAATAAAAAAGGAAAGAGAAGAGAAAGAAGTATGGGAAATCAAAGAAAAATACTATTTTTAATTATTCGTATTTTAAGGGGTGTTAATTCTAACACATTCAAGCAAATGGATCAAATGGGCTACGACCAAAAGATAAAAATTTCACATAATTTTGAATATTTTTTCAAAAAACAATTTGTTTAATATATCATTTTCATGAATTTCATTTGTTTTTAAAAATTATTTTCTAGCTCTATTATTTACTACGAGTTGTTTTAATCGATCTGCTCGTTTAATCTGTTGAGTTGAAATTGTTACTATTTTTAAATAAGAAGAAAATAAAGAGGTAGATGTGAAAATTTTATAAATTTTAGTAGGAAGTAAAGGAAAATTTTGCGTATTTTTATATTTATATCTTTATAAATATTTTTTAGAGAGGTATTTTTAGTCAGAGGTGATATAAATGTTTTTTTTATTCATTTTTCTTTCATATTTAAAAGAAAAATTAAAAAGAAAAACCACCACATTTTTTATTTTTTTTCCCTCCCATTCTTTCCCTAGAAAACTTTTTAAATAACGATTTTTTTTGTTCCATGCCTTTTCCTATAATTTCTTTTCACTTCCTCACTTAAATAGGTTTCGAGAACACAATATCATAGTTTTATCTCTTAAAAGGAATTTATGACACTAATTATCGCTATTCTTTTTGTCCCCAAACGGCCCAACATAATTAAATTAAATATTGAACATTACTATTTTTAAAAATAAAGATTACTAAGAAATGTAATATAAAATACAAAATTTGACAATAAATATATTGTAAAATTTTTAGGCGGAGAAAAATAAACTAAAATTCTATGTTGACCAAGAAATGACATAAAATTCAAATTTTAGGCTAAGAAAGATAATAAATGTTAAATTTTTAACCAAAAATGATCATAAAATTAAAATTTACCTTCTTAATTGCTCATCAATATCATTTTTTTTTTGTCAAAATTGAATCTTATTAACTTTCTTGGCCTAAAAAATTTCACATTAACTTTATTGTCAAATTTTGTATTCCATGTTATTTTTCTTGATAATTTGTCATTTTTAAAACGATCATTTTACCTTTTTGATGAATCATTATTTCAATCGCTAAATATATTATTTACAAATACTATTACGATAATTAAACAATTTTAGTAACATTTAAAATGCCCCAAACTATCCACCCCAGCCCATTCTCCTGCACATGAAATTAGTCGGATGGAAGAATTGAAACCCATTTTCCGACGTCATTAAGACATCAACTCATCATCCACCATCGCCACCACCACTACCACCAACAATTGCGACCATCGATGCAACCTGTGACCACATCTCAACCTACTATATTTTTTCTCTTCCATCTTTCCACTGCAACACGTGACAATCATCCTTGTGTTTCACGTATTAGTCTTTTAACATTATAAGATAGTTATTTTTTTCAAAGATTTTAGTGGAAAATGGTAAAGTCTAATGGTAAAAGTGTATTTTTTTTTCCTATGGATGTCTAATGTAAGAAACTATAACAATTTATTGTCTTCGTCAAATAACAAATATGATTAATCTTAGCCATTAGATCATGAATTATAATAAAAGAACTACAAAAATGTTATTATAAAGCCTTTAAAAAAGGGGATAAATACTAAAATAGCCAAAAATCACATCCTATTATCAAGTTTTAGTCAAATAATATCAATCTAACCAAAATAGCCACACTTTACGTTACCATATTTATGTGATAGCCATCATTTACGTGACCCGTACATTTTATTAATATTTTAATGCATTACATTACAAAAGGTTTTTGGTAACGTAAAGTAATGGTACTTTACGTTACCAAAAGATGTTTACCATAAATTGATAAGCCACCTACTTTTTATCGGGAAGGAGCAACATTTAAATTTGGTACCGTAAAGTAAATTACTGACCATTATGCCCATAAGCAATATTAATTATGAGTTTTAAATGTTTTAAAAATAATTAAATTAATGAATTTGGGTATATATGATATTAATGATGTTTAAGAGAGATATATGTGATATTATTAATTAAAATTGGGTATATATGATATTATGATGTTTAGGAGGGATATATATGATATTAAAATTTTGGGTTGGGTATATATGATATTATGAAGTTTTGGAGGGGTATATATGAAATTATCCCTATTATTATTATTATTTATACCTTTTTTTAGATAAATTTATATTTATTTATCAAAACTTATATTTTTATATACTTAGTTTAGTTAATTTGTGCATCTTTTATGTATTCAATTATTTATTAAAGACTTATTTCTTTGATATTTCATTTCTGTTACTATATATATATATATATATATATATATATATATATATATATATATATATATATATATATATATATTGAATCAGGTTCATCAGCGTACCTATGAGATTCCAGCGTACCCAGCGTACCCTAATGTGAATGATCATTCACATATATTTTTTTTGAATAGACATGTATAAGACAACATTATAAGACTTTTTTTCAAAAGAAGCAACATCATAAATCTTGTGAATGGAAAAAAAGATCATGTGAATGGTCATTCACACCATTCAAATTGTGTGAAATGACCATTCACATGGATGACCATTCACATAAATATGCATTGAGCATTCACATAATTTTTAAGGGCATAGAAAGTGTGAATGTATGTGAAATTCATATATCATGTGTATAACATTAATTTAAACATGGTTATGAGAAAAAAAAAAATTAAAAAAACGTTTTTTAAGGTTGGTACCTTCGGGTGCACTTGATTTCGAGAGGTACTTTTTTGAACCTGACTCTATATATATATATATATATATATATATATATATATATATATATATATATATATATATATATATATATATATATATATATATATATATATATATATATATATATATATATATATATATATATATGTATATATATATATATATATATATATATGTATGTATCTATATATATATATATGTATGTATCTATATATATATATATATATATATATATATATATATATATATATATATATATATATATATATATATATATATATATATATATATATATATATATATATATATATATATATATATATATATCATTTATACCTTTTCATTTAACTATTTTATTACCTTTATATTTTGATATAATTATGTTTCTTATAAAAAAACAAACAAATTTAGTTTTTTGTTCGTTTTAAATTAAACTGTTTGGCTACTACGTTTCAAATTTAAATCAAATAATTTATGAATATTGATTTAAATATATTTTTACGTTAATGATTTAATTTAAATTTAGTATTTTATTTATTTTAATTTAAATATTTTCTTATGCCAATACATTTTGATTTAAATCTAGTATTTTAATGGTTTTAATCTAGGATTTTGTACATTAGTATGTTTATTCGTTTTCACTTAAATATTTTGTTCATTTTCACTTTAGTATTAACGTAACAAAAGTAAATCAAAACCAATGAAAGGCTAAATTGAAATCAAAATGCACTGGCAAAAAAAATATTTAAATCAAAACAAATAAAATAATAAATTTAAGTCAAAACGTATTGGCGTAAAAAAATTTTTAAATCAAAAATAGTAAATTAGAAAATTTAAATCAAATTTAATAAACGTAATGAATTAGTAAACTTAAATCAAAATTTACATAAATTAAAATTTATTAACATAATGATACATTTAGATGGAAAAGTATAGATGATAAAAATATACAAATAGTTTAATCAATGAAAAATAAAATTAATAAATCTTTAATAAATAAGTTGAATACATAAAAGAGCCATAAATTAACTAATTAAGTATATAAATAGAAATAATTTTTAATAAATAATTATAGATTTATTTTCAAATATAAATAGATATAATTAATAATAGGGTAAATTACAAGTTTCGTCCCTGTGGTTTATTGGAAATTATGGATTGGATTATTTAACTTTAAAAATTACACTGACAGTTCTTGTGGTTGAAGTTTTGTTACAGATATGGTTTTTTGGACATTTAAAATGATCATTTTACCCATAATTGTTTAATAATAATTATTAATGTTCTTTTTATTGATATTTCTACTATTATTAAATAATAGACTAATCTAAAAAATTAAAAATACCAGTATAATTAATTTAATATAAAATACATAAATTTGAATAATAAAATTTGAATAAAGACAAATGCATAATAATTATCATTAATTAAAAAAATAAAAATTAACATTTTGAGTTTATATTTTTTTACTTTTAAAAAAGTAAACCTTTCTTAACAAAAAAAATAAATGTAAACATTGTCAAAAAGTATTAAAAACATTTTTGACGTTTTTATAATTTTTACATAAACAAGTTTTTAACACCTTCAATAAAAGTTTAAAAACATTTTTATAGTTTAATCATTTTAAAATCTTAAAACATTATTAAAAATTTTAATTGTCTTGAAAAGTTTATTTTTAAACATTTTAAAAAAGTTATTTTTTAAATGTTTTTAGAAAAGTTATAGAAAATTATCAAAAAAATTGAAAAACGTAAAACTTATTTATTGTTTATCAAAATGTTTAATTTTTAGTTTTATTATTAATAAAAACGTTTAATTTTTTCATCAAAAAATAAAAAGGAAACCTAAATTTAAAAGACTATTTTACTTTTAGTTTTTAATCATCAAAATGATGTAATAACAAATTATATGTTTGTATAGATATTTTAATCATTATTAAAAATCATTTTAACGTAAAAAGGATAAAAAAATTAATACATAACAAAAATAATTGATTTTATGATTTTCAAAAGGTTTACATTTTATTTTAAAAAAACTAAACTCAAAACATTGATATCTTATTTTTAATTGATAATAATTATTCATATGTCTTTAAAAATAATTTATTATTTATTTTCATGTGATCTACACTAAATTAATTTCACTGGTTTTTAAAATTATTTTGAATTATTTTATTTTTTTTATTATTGTAAAATAATAATAATAACAACAACATTAATAATTATTATTAAACAAGTAAGGGTAAAATGGTAATTTGAAATGGCCAAAAGACCATATCCGTAACAAAACACTAACCACAAGGACTGTCAGTGTAATTTTTAAAAGGACCCAATCCATAATTACTAATAAACCACAAGGACGTAATTTGTAATTCACCCTTAATAGTAATAATAATACATTTAGTAATGAATCAAATCATAATTTTATTAAATTAATATTTCTAGTTTAAAACCAAAAATGAAAATTTAAGAAAAGAACCTAAATTGAAATTAAATTATATAGTGGATGGATCAAACTTGTAATTGAGAAAAATGGCAAAATCGTCAATTTTAAAAATTTTAGAAACATAATGACCGTTTCTGCAAGTAAACAGTGGTTTGAGAGACCGTCATTGCAACTTTGAAAGTTGAGGGACAGTTTCCATAATTTTGAACAAACCACATGGACCAAATCCGTAATTTACTCTTTTTAAAACGATCATTTTACCATTTTGATGAATCATTATTTCAGTCGCTACATATATATATATATATATATATATATATATATATATATATATATATATATATATATATATATATATATATATAAACTATTATGATAATTAAAACAATTTTAGAAACATTTAAAATGCCCCAAACCATCCACCCAGCCCATTCTCCTGCACAACATGAAATTAGTCAGGATCGAAGAATTGAAACCCATTTTCCGAATCCCGATTTCATTAAAACATCAACTCATCATCCATCACCGCCACCACCACTACCACCAACAATCGCGACCATCGTTGCAACATGTGACCACACCTCCACCTACTATATTTCTTCTCTTCCATCTTTCCACTGCAACACGTGACAATCATCCTTGTGTTTCACGTAGTGTATTTATGGGTGTGTTTAGTTGTGTGTGTACGTGTGTTTTTGTTGTGGTCTAATTGACATTCAACAATCCTAACAATTCGGATGTTGGGAGGGAAGACGGAAACACAATTTGAAAAATAACACAACCTGCAAAAGCATGATTTCCTTTTCATCAAATACATAATAAAAACATAAAATCGTTATTCAATTTAAGGTTTGTTTATGTTTCACATTGATAATCACGTTTATGTTAATGAATGAATTAGGTTTTGAAGAAGAAAGAGAGAATATGTAAAGATTTTAATATAATATAACTTTAAGAAATAAATATAGCTTTTAGTCTTTTAGCATTATAAGGTAGTTATTTTTTTTAAAAGATTTTAGGGGAAAATAGTAAAGTCTAATGGCAAAAGTGTATTTTTTTTTTTCCCCTATGGTTGTCTAATGTAAGAAACTATAACAATTTATTGTCTTCGTCAGAGAACAAATATGATTAATGTTATCAGTTAGATCATGATTTATGATAAAAGAACTACAAAAAAATTATAAATCTTTTAAAAAATATACAAACATATATTAAATTATCATAAAAAAAACTATAAAGTTTTTAAACGGAATAATCCAGCTAACACGGGTAAAAGCTAGTTATATATGTTTAACAACAAAAACCACATAATAAGTTACTTACAACACAGGGACTATTTATGTAATTTGATATTTGTTGGAAAATATTGTCATTCCCTCTCCCGTGTTCCTTTCTTGGAGAGGAATTAAGCCTGCACACTACACCCTTAAAAACACTTTCGAGTTTCGTCTCTCACATCAACAATTTGGATCCGCCATTGTTATCCCAGATTACCAGGTATCTCTCTCTCTCTCACACAACACTTTGCACGCTAATATTGTATCCATGATCTTCTTCAGTATCTTTCAACGAAACCTTCCTCTTTTCTCATATTATTGATTCGTTCATTGTTGTAAAATTTTGGTGTGTTCTTAACCCTAGTTTCTCTAAATATGAACGGAAATTAACCGCCAATGATACTTGATTCTATGTGTTGCTGTTGCTGGGTAGATCTTCATATTGTTTGCGTCCTATAAATTTTTTAGCTTAGTATATTTGAACCGGGGAAGAACAAATTGGGAATAAATATAAAGTCTTTCACCTTCAGGAGTTTCTGTTTTCTCATTTCCATAAAAAACTGTTTACGATTGTATTTAAATTTCTGTATTTTTGAAACTTCAATCGTTGTTAGCGCAGTTGGTAATTTTGTATTTTATTTTCACTATGTTTTCCTTCTGTTTAAACATCGGAAATCATGTCTACGAGTCGAATTGCAGGTGCCTTTTGTCTATTTAGCAGCCACCTGGTATTCTAGCTCTCCCTTGGGTTATTAATATTTTGTGTTTGTGTATACGTTGGTTACAGACTTACAGGCATTCTTGTAAAATACCAGAACAGCAAAAATTGAGCTAAGTTCTAATGCATGCTATTACAGCAGTGCTACCATTTGGCTGTCTTCGATGTATAATTTGATATAGAATGTAGCATCTTGGGTTTGGGGGGTGAGTACTGACTACTGAGTACGTACCCCTGCAGCCTTCTTCTATGCTTGATTCATAGGTTTCCTTGATTCTTCCTCTTTAGCCATCTCTTTGACTCTTCATCACAGTTGCAAAAGGTTGTTATTGCTGTTCTTCATATTGTTTTTATTCATTCAACTAAGGATTAACATCATTTTAACCGCCAGATATCTTTTACCTGTTGGTTATTGCCAAAAGAACAAACACAATAAAAACAAAAGAACATGTAAAATGGTAGCCTTTATTCACATCTATGATTCCAACAGCCTCCAATTAGTAAATGCTAAAATTTCTAGGATAGATCTTTGTAATGAACTAGTTCGAATCAACAAAAATATGTTGTTTTGTTTCTTTTCCTCTTGCTGACAGTAAGAAGAAAGGAGTCTACATGTAGACTCATACAATGTGCCAAAACACATATAACGTGTAAAGAATGAACTTTTAGCAAGCTGAATTGGCCTGTAGAGGCCGTTGATGTTCAAAACCCATTACCCATACAATGTGGTGGTGGACTTGGGAAGATACACCATTAAAAGAAATTTGCTTATAAAAAGAATCTGACGATGCCAGTGAGTGTTGTTGGTCAATTGCCCTCTAAATATTCTACTGCTTTGAATCTTTGATGGTTCTTCGCATGCTCAATACTGATGACGACATGACGTGTATGCAGATATGGTTTCTTCTCAAACTGAAAGTGGTTTATTGAGCTCTGAAGGAGATTCTCAGAGGACACAGTATGTATCCTCCTCTACCTGTGTGTATTATGAAAATATATTACATGTAACATAGAGAATCTTAGATAAGAAATTTTAATTTTGAGTATATAAGCTAAAGAATTGGAGTTAGCAACATCATCAAATGATACATGTTGAATTTCACAGGTTCGTACTTCCATGTGAATGTAATAAAATTATGAACTTCCTCTTATATATATTGATACAATCTAGTTGTTTAAACCAAATGTTATATGGCTCTTTCTATTCTGCCAACTTTTAAATACTTTTGTTGTGGAAATAATAGGAGTATAATGTTATAAATCGATTTTTTTTGTAAACAGGTACCCATACGTGACAGGTACATCTGTGATTGGGATCAAATACAAGGATGGTATTCTCATGGCTGCTGACATGGGAGGTTAGATACTCATTTTTCCCCCACCTTTGATGTTTTGTTAAAACCATTTACTTGTAGTATGAGTACTTGATAAAATGAACCTAGGACTGCTTTTGCTTGTTCATTGCATATATAGCATCTTTATAACCCATGATAATGTATTGTCCAACTCTGAAGAACTTTGTAGTTTGTATTTTATGAACATGAAAATGCTTTGAAACTGTATAACTTGTTTGGGTGATACAATTTGAAAAACTAGGTTGCAGTAGATGTATAAAATAGATTGTTTTTGAACTTACGAATTGATAAAAGTATGTAAGAATTTTGAGAAACTAGTGAGACATGTCCTCTGCTGGTGCTGATAAGAATTGAACAATAGAAAGCTAGAATTGAATAGAAATGATAATAATATTGAGTAAAAGAAAACAATCTCAGAAGAAGAAATCAACAGTGATACTCTTCTCTGCCCAAGCTTTACAGCCGTTCCTTCTAACAATTTTCTGCCTACCTCTCACCACCCCACTAACCTTAGTTATATAGTAGTCTAACAACTCCACTCGTCCATATGTCCAGGCCCCTGTTGTTAATAGCGACCATAGCGACTGCTATAGCGTTTAGCGTAGCGAAGCGGTACAACACTGCTATTGCATGAATAGCAGTCCGCTATTGAATTTTTTTTTATTTTTTTTAAATATATATTGTATATAACTATATATATATATACATAAAAGACCTATTTACAAGAATTAGATTATCTATGATTGGCTTTTAATAGTTTTTAGACTTTATTTTGAAGTTAAAATGTTAAATACATTAAACAGTTTAACATAACATATGTATTTTGGCTTTAATACTATTACCTTTAGTGTTGAGAAAGGGGGGGGGGGGGGGGGGGGGAGTGATCCAATACGTGACTGGGTCCCTGGGATACTGAAGATCTTTTTCCTGTCTTATCGTTATGGCATACAAAAACCATAACATTAGGATTCAGCATCACTATCCATGTCATTATAGGAGTTGCAACGAAAATCAGCGCAAAGCATTCTTGCTAAGGCACATTAAATTGAACTGACTTCTAGTTTCGTCTGCTAAACTTGTGTACCAACTAAAACAAATACCTAGCATACATCCATTTGTTGTACTGTTGAATTTGTTGTGATACTTGAACTTGAAGCGTGTTTTATTCCATGTAACATGAAAGATAACCTTTTTTACTTGTTTTATTGTTTAAAATGAGGTAGCTAATGGCATTCTTATTTCATGCCATTGTACCAATTAAAGTTAGATAGATGACTGATTTATAGGCATCAAAATTTTTAATACATAACCATAAATATAATTGTCAAACAAACTAAATGTTTTTTAAGAATATCATTGCATTTCATGTGGAAGAGACATCTCCCAATTTTTTTCTCTACACAAGTTAAAGCATAGAAAGAAGCATAGCTCGATTTGCCTGCCATTTATTAAATTCCTTTTTCTTGACTCTGTTTTCTATCTGATATTTGCTTTCTTAGGGTCCTATGGATCCACCATACGCTATAAGAGTGTGGAGCGATTGAAGCAAGTGGGCAAACATTCAATCATTGGTGCAAGCGGAGAAATCAGTGATTTCCAAGAGATTCTACGTTACCTTGATGACCTTATGTAAGTATCTTTCCTAAATTTTGTTTCTAGGAGCCATACTTTGAAGCATTCTTCTATATGTTATTGATTACTGACTGATAATGATCCTTTTAAGCAAAAGTAGCAACTTACAAGTCTGACCATTGACTACTGGTTTACGCAGCTTGAATGACAATATGTGGGACGATGGAAACTCACTTGGTCCTAAAGAGGTGCACAATTATCTAACCCGTGTGATGTACAACCGTCGGAACAAGTTCGACCCGTTATGGAATTCACTCATACTCGGGGGAGTAAAAAACGGGCAAAAGTATCTAGGATCTGTGAGTTTTTGGACCATACTTGCTTTCTTACTTATCCTTTATTATCATGTTCCTCTTAAAAGACGTCATCCGAGGGTGGTTTGTGGGAAAAATTTCACGTAATTTGGTATTTATGTGCAGGTTAGCATGATTGGTGTACACTTTGAGGACAATCATGTTGCCACTGGATTTGGTAACCACCTTGCCCGACCAATTCTTCGTGAAGAATGGAAGGAGGATTTGAGTTTTGAGGAGGGTGTAAAATTGTTGGAGAAATGCATGCGCAACCTTTTATATCGTGATAGGTCTGCTGTCAACAAGCTTCAGGTGTGCGACTCTTTCATTTACTAAACAATAGGGACATTTCCCAATTCCTTAACTAAGAGTGAATACGAGCTCACACAGCCGTTCTCACTCCATCATTTGTATATTAAATCACAGATAGCAAAGATTACGGAGGAAGGTTTGACCGTATCTCAGCCGTATTCTCTGAAGACTTTCTGGAATTTTGCTGCATTTCAGAACCCGACTGTCAATGCTGAGGGATCGTGGTAGGAATCTGGCTTTCCAATTGAGATGTATGTCAATCGATTTCAGACTGGCTTTTTCAAATGATTTCAGACGAAATGCTATATTTAAGTACTTGGGTTCACCGTTCATGTGTTAAATCTAAACGTTCCAGTAAATAAAGATTAAATTTGTATCTCTATGTTACCTAAACTTCAATCTGAATCTGATTCTTGCATGTTCAGAGGCAACCGAATTGCCACATTTCTCTCCAATATTCTTGTTTGATCTAATAGACGATCAAGGACCAAAAGGTAGTCTATGCTAGACCCTGCTGATCGGTCATTTCTAGTTTCTACGCGTTAACATAGACCAAAAGAATTATCACAAGCATTCTTTCAAATTGTAACCCGCCATGATGAAACTTACAGCCGCTTTATGAACAATGGCTAAACAAGATTTAGTACTAGAAAAACAGAAGAAAAGAACTAGTAGATTGGACAACATGGGGTTTCAGCAACAGGCACTGGTCGATGCATCTGAAGCCGGAGGCTTTTGTTTGAATATGTTTCTTTTGACACTGGTCGATCCCTCAGCAACGAGACTTGGTGTGTCCAAAACCTGCACATTCACATTCATTTGTTCATTTTTAACTAGATTCCAACTAACCTTACATCATCAACCATCCTAATTTGATCTGGTCCGAGTATCATATCTAAACGAATGCAAATATACCTTCAAAACAAGTTCCTCGAAACACTGCTCCACGTTCACCCGGGTTTTTGCACTACATTCAATAAACAGGCACCCATACTCCCTTGCAAACTCGACTCCCTCTTTTTTTGTCACAACTCTGTCACTTTCCTGCAAAATCAAAACAAAGAACACATTACAAATAGCATATGAAAGATTGTATCTTGACATTTGTGTGTTCTTGCTTCTTAGGTGCACTTATGCATTTAACCCATATTCAAATCGAAAGAAAATACCAAAAATGAAATGAGTTGAAGTTTATATTCAACAAGGTCTTACCTTATCGACTTTATTACCAACAAGCATCTTGATGCAATCTTGATTTGTTGAGTGCAAGTCGATTTCTTTTGCCCATATATCAGATAAGTTTGTGAACGTTTCTCGTCTCGTTACATCATAAACTGCTAGTAATTGTGAACATACATCAATTCAAATAATCAAGTGTAAAAAATAAGAACATTTTTGTGCAGGGTGCACCAACTCGAAATGAAAACAAGGACTATGATCGTACCCATTATAATTCCTTGTGCTCCTCTGTAATAAGAACTAGTTAGAGTCCTGAATCTTTCCTGTCCAGCTGTTAAGTAAGTCATTAGTTAACTTTCACTCGATAATACAACACAACAAAATCGTAGATGAAAAATATAAACCAACAGTAGATTTTAAGATGCATAACATCAACTCAAAATTTTACTGAAACTATACTAAGGTGTTGTGATGTGATATTACCAGTATCCCAGATAGCAAGCTTTAATTTCTTCCCATCAATCGTCACGTATTTTACCTTAAAATCCACCCCTGTAATAATGTGAAATAATGATTCAGCCGAACAAAAGTGTCTGCTAAAACTCTTAGCTTATATAAAGAACCCAATAACTACAGTCGTATAAAGTATGCTCGATATATATAAATGTCATTCTAAGTACAGGTTATCAGGCTCACTGGCTTAGAGCACCGAATAGGCAACAAACTAATTATAAAGAGCTTACAAAGGACTCAGTTAACACAATTAATCTAAGAAAACATGTATTCAAAACAGTGCTTAAAGGTCTATGTTACAAGTTACGATCAAACAAAGGACTCGGTTAACAAAACAAATAGTTGACTTGCCTTAATAGCTTACCTAAAGATCATTTCTATTTTAGGTAATCTGATTCAATATATCATTTTATATAACAAAATAGTTGGATTATTGCACCAAACATCCAAAATATAGTGTTGTTTAATTATATTTTGGCGTACATAGACTTATGTTCAAATAATGGACCAGAATCAGCATGGTATACTAAATCATACACTTTGAAAGTAGGATGCCAAATGGAAATCTGACTGAAAGTATGTTACATTTTTGTACGATTTATATAATAAAGTTACGTACAGAGAAACATCTTCCTACAAAATCAAAAAAGTAGGATTTACATGCAAACGGAAGTAATCAAAGGGCTCACCAATGGTAGGAGAGAGATCATCAATGGAGTTTTTGGAAGTGAAACTCAAGAGAAGAGAACTTTTACCGACGCCAGAATCCCCAATCAACAACAGCTTGAACAAATAATCAAATTCCGAATCCGAAGACGGATCCATCAATAGATTAGAAGCACTCTCAAAACCTAAAAATAAAACATTAAAACGATCGATGCCACAATCTTCCACAAACCGAAAATTAAACGCATAAAAATAGCATTAATGGCTTGCAGAATCAATAAGGAGAAAGAGGATACCTGTATGATCACTCTGTACGCGAATTAAAATTCTAAAATATATATAAATCTGTGAAACAAATTCCTTGATTCAGATAGACAAACAGCTCTAATAGGAATCGTAATTCGTAAGTGTGAAATTATTAACAGAATTACTAGTAATTTGAATATAAATGTAAGATTCACAAGGTTTGCGACGATGAACAGAAAAAGTTCAACGGCGAAAGGTTGCAAAAACGAGAAGAAATCTCCATTGATTCACGAATTTCTAGTTTTCATTACACAAAAACACCGATTTATTTGGTGCCAAAATGCTAATGCCAATGCCATGGGTGGCACCTTTGTGTTGTGCTGTTTAGCGTTTTTCTGAAACAGACTCATTGACAGCCCCTTGGAGTTTTAATGAAAATCAATTTTAAACCCCAAACTTTTATTTATTTGCAAAAATAACCAGTTGTAAGAAAATAATTTCTTCAAGGACCTAACTGATCTCGAACTCCGGTCTTCCTAAGAAATACTTGGCAATGGCCGTCTCATGGATATTGGAGGTTCTGTGCTTGATGGATTTTGAAAGTACTGTGCTTGTGATTACAACATAGGAATATGGTTCGAGAGAGTGCCACTCAATATGCGACGCACCCGAAGGTACCAAACCACCCTTAAAAAAACTTGTGTAAATTTTTTTTTCATAAACATTAATTAATTAACATTATGAAGATAATATGTAAATTTCACATACATTTACATCTCTTAAATCTTAAAGAAATAATGTGAACGTACATTTACATATATTTACGTATATGTGTACTTGCATTTATGTGATGCATGATTTCATGCACTTAGGATGTGTTGCGCGAATTTTATATATCATCCGTGTAATGTTAATTATAACACGTTCATGACAAAAAATTCAAAAAAAAATATTTTTACAAGTGGTGCCTTCTGGTGCGCTGCATAATAAGTGGTAAACTGGTAATCAATTGAACCTAAATCTACATATTCCTTAAATATTATACATAATAAATTTGACATTTTGAGACTCGATTTTAATAGGTAAGTTGGATCATAAATAACAAAAAAGTTGATTAGTGATAAACTAAAATAAATAATACGAATCAAATTGAACTTGACAGAAATTCTAACTTAATGCACCGATGCACAACGTATACATGTCAATAATAAAAAAAACATTTGTCTAAATTAAATCTTTATTATAACCGTGAGGCTCTACAAATTTTGAAAGCCCTATGTGGTCGATCCTTCTGTACATCCTAAAAAACGCCAATGTTCCTTGCCTAAATAAGGCAGTCCAATTTCATCTAGCTCCAAGTCTAAAACAAACCCATCAACATCCCTTTAACGTGGAGTTTGAATGAATATCCATCCATTTTTAGGACGGTTTTATTTTTTTATGTGTACGGACTTGATATAACGTTTTTAATTAAAAAAATACATTAAATAAAGTATTCTCATTTAGTCATTTACAGATTGAAATAAATATAGGTTTACGCTTGACACTTATTTACGGTGCGGATTTGTAAACTATGTACTTTATATTCATTGATATGAAAAAGTAAAATTAGAAAGAGTTGAAAAAAACGATTTTTTTTTTTCCATTTTCGTAATTATGTTGTTAGACTATTATTTATGTTTGTTTAAATCTCTGAAATAATACTTTGATTAAAAAAAACACCATAAATGATAACCTAAAGAAGTACGTTTTTAAATGTTGTAAACCCTTTAAAAAGTGAACGACCTTTCCACTTTAAAATATAATGTAAGATTATTTTCAATTAAAAAAGATAACATAAAGACTTTTAATGTAAAGTTCTATTAGATGGCATTAACTCTGACCCGAACCGACCCGATCCAAAATCGAGAATTATCTGACCAATTTATTTTGTGATGCTTTTGTTTTTTGGGTTTATTATATTAAAAAAAAATATGTTCTCACGTTTTTTGTGTTTTCGTCCTTCCATGTTATTTATTTCCATAAAAATCCCAAGTTAATTTTTTTTTCGTCTATTGAAATTTGGACATTAGAACCCGGTTTTTCAGTTTTTAAACCCCGATTTACTAATTATAACCGGATTCTAATGTCCAAATTTTACTAAACCAAAAGAATAAATTAACTTGAGGACTTTTATGAAAAAAAATAACATAAAAGGACGAAAACGCAAAAAAAACATGAAAACACATTGGTATTTTTCATAATAAACTCTTGTTTTTTTAGTGACAAATACTCACAAAAGTATGTTATTTCTTTTATTTCTTTTCACAATACACATTAAAATTATTGAAGAAACCCATGCCAACTTTAGAAGAATTAAGTGTATGTATTATAATTTTATACAATCATCATTCAACAAAATGAAAGATACAATAGTGATTTCCATCTAACAATCAAAAGGTACATTTTTCGATCGATTACTATCGTTTAAGATGGAATAGAAAGATGAAAAGATTAACATACACAATACCGAAGAAAACAATCAAATTTGAGGTTGAGTGTTAGGATAAGACTGAGACTGAAACTGGGGCTGAGGTTGAGACTGAGGTTGAGGTTTTCCTAACTCAACATCCTTGTTCACCTTGAACACGGGCTCGAACTGGCCCAGATAACCTCCAAGCTGAGTCGATAAGCCCACCTTATCGATGGGCTCACGATGATGTGACTTGCAAACAAGGTAAAGCATCGTTTGGGCTACGTAGCCGATCAGAAACAACTTCATAAGTAAAAAGACACACACTAGTCCTACTATTAGGCTAAAAAATGTGAAGTTCCACACGAATACGAAGAACAACATCAATATGCCTACAAAAACACAATATAACACAAAGAATACGAACCATGACAACCACCTCTTTCCTTTAATGAGATGATTGCCTTTCATCATCGCTTTCAGCCCATACGAGCTCTCTAAAACGGTAACCACACTAGCCAACTGCCAAACCGCTGTTATATAAATAAACCCAATGGCATATACCGAGAACAAGATCCAAAACATGACCATACCAAACGTGGAGTCGGAGATAGTGGTTGCCCATATAACAGCCACTACTCCGGCCACCACGTTATAGATAAAGAAACCAAAGTAAGTCCACAAGAAAGTCAAAGCAAGTCTTTTCCAAACCCTAGGAACAATCTTCAAGACTTTCTTGAATGTCACCTCACCACCCGTGTACACGATGGCGATGGTGTAAACGATTGCAGCCGTGGAGAGGAGAGAGAAGAGTAAGAGGAAGGTCAAGTAGACAAATTTAAAGATCCAATAGCCGATCCATTCAGACGACTTACGTTCATAATAGTAATGGTTTGTCCTTTCTTCGTAGCGCTCGATGCGCCAATTTAGTATGTCAGCTATGATGATATGTGCCAAGAAGATGATAGAGAGTGGTAGGATGAAAGTTAAGGTGATTTGTGTGAAGATTTTCTTCCATGAGAAGATGGTTTTGAAAGATTCTTTGTAGAGGCCAAAAAAACCAACATTTTGCATCTCTGATTGATCTTTATCCATGGATTATACTTGTTTTCTAAAGGGTTTAAGGTGGGATTAGTGGGAAGTGAAGATGAAATTAAGATTTGTGCCAAAATTTATAAAGGAAGTTTATTGTTCCAAAGGACTCTTAATTTGTTAAAAACTACAAAATGTTCACCATTAGAGAAAAAGTTAAATTATAGTCATAGTTTTCCACGAGAAAGCTACAGGTTGTGTGATGTAATCCTTCCTTTGCATCGTTCCAATTCATATGAGCAGGGCCGGTCCAATCATTTTGAGGGCTCCGGGCAAAAACATAAAATGGGCGCTCTAAATATATATGTATATTCAAAATAAGCAAAGTGCAAGTAAAAATGATAAATTAACATTAAAAAACTTTTAATTATATGATGTTAAAACTAAAAACTTTACTAGTCAATAATAAAACATGCAACGTACTTCTATCATTGGTCTCTTTGGGTAACGATACATTTTTAAACCGACAACAAAGAAGAAAAAATATGAACTAATAAAGTGTAAGAAAACAATCGGAAAAAAGAAAAGAAAGAAAAAAGTGATGAAACAAGAAAATTCGTTATAAATTGCATGTATTTATGTTTCCACTTTTAATACGTTCTTTCTATTTCTTTTCAAAATCAAAATGAAAGTTAAAAATCAATCAAACTTTCATATAAATTCTTCTCATTTCTCACTAGGATGGCAACGGAGCGGGTTCGGGGCGGGGATTGGTCATCTCGTTCCCGTTTAAAAAACCCACAAGGCCTTAACCGGGATCCCCGTCGGGTAGGCGGGAAAAACCATGGGGATTCGGGGAACCGTTTATAACATATGTTTAATTAAACGGTAAAATTTTATTTCAAGATCATTGTTAAACCTAAATGATTAAAATTTATAGTGATTCAAACCATAAACGAGTACAAAAATAAATAAAATCATAAACAAAACAATAATAAACTTGACTAACAATTATATATATATGCATACAAACAAATAAAATACTTATTATTATATGATATAAATATAATAAAAAAATACATACATAATCCAAAATATAAATAAAATACTTATTATTATGTAAAAAGTAAACGAATATTTAATTGGTGTATTAATCAGGTGATTAACGGGTTATCGGGATGGGTATCATAAATCTCATCCCCGTTTAAAATAATCGGGTTCAGGGGAAAACTCATCCCATTTTAATCGGTTTTCGGTTTTCTCCAACGGGTTCGGTTTTTTTTTTTTGCCATCCCCTGTTTCTCACCTTAAAAGAACTCAGTAACATTTTTTTTTCTTCTCGGAAACACAATCATATTTTGTTTTAATTCTAAATATTCCTTTAAATTCTCTCCGAATATTAATTCGAAAACACGAATAGGATATTTTGATACGATAATCGGCCACCATTAACACATTAAAGTGACATTACGAAAGAGTTTGGAAAAATCCATGTTAATAATCAACTAAAAATTTTGCAACAATATATTTTAATAAATTAAATGTTTGTAGCATCATAAAACAGCACATATTCCATCGTAATCTTCAACTATTTATTATTTATTTTTGACAATAACCAAGTAAATTAACCAACTTCTATGTTGAATTAACACGCATGGTTTGTTGATGCGTGGAAAAACCGCTGCCGTCCGCTAGATGTTTTCGATCGCCGAAAAACCTTCAAAGTCCCAGGAAGGTTCCCTCGGGAAGACACTCCGACACTCAAATTAGTTGCCTACTCGAGAATGATGGTTTATGAGTATTGCATAGATTATGAGATTACTTTTCTGATATCTGCAAGGTTTTATTCACAGACTTTTGTGGATATCTACCTATAAGGAATAGATATCTTACTCCTAACTAATTAGTTATAACAAACGTCCCTAAGATATCGAGATATCTTATTCATGTTGATCTGATAACATCTGATATTTCAACTTACCCAATAGATGATCATTATCCAATCATAATGATACTTATTGAAAAGAATGTTAAAAAGTACCTATTATTAAATTGTATGGTTAAAATTTATGTTTACATACATTTTATGTAATCAATTATTTTTTAAAAATTATTCACGTAATACGTGGGTTCATAAACTAGTGATTATAAAAAGAGAAAATTTAAAGTTTATAAAGTTTTAGTTAATTAATTATTAAATTAGCTAAGTTAGACTATAATAGATTTGATTTTACTTAAGTTGAATTTTAAAAAAGACTATAACAAATTACGTGACAAATTAAAAAAATGACAAGTGACAATTTAAAGAAGAATGCGACAAGTAACAGTTTGTTACTCTTTAAATAATATTTATAAATAGATAGACCATTAGATTGATTCATGTCCAATAAATATTCATCAATTATTTGTTATTGATTGAGATCGATCATTTTGTTATCACCTATTTTAAAATATAATTAAAATAGAAACAAATTAATGATAAATATAATATTAGTTTCTTGAGAATCTTTAAGCAACAACGTACGTTAACTCCTTTAGTACTTTACAATTAATTTCTATCAACAATATCTCATATATCATTGTAAATTTCGTGGAAGACGTGGCATTATTGATCGTGTCCAGATTTGCATTGTTATTTTTGGCTTTAGCTGAGATAATAATATTGTTTTGTATTTATAATTACATATATTTAATCAATTTCTGATAATTCCCATAAGGATTATAATGATCTATATCTATAATTACGATAGGTATATTTGTACAAAAAAACCCCTTAAGTTGGACCATTTTTGTAATTAAAACCCAAACTATTTTTCATTGCACAAAAAACGGACAAAATCTCACGGAATTGGGATATTATCGGTTGTAATTTATTGAAAGTAGGGATGACAATTCACAATGGGACGGGTTCGGGAGGGGATTGGTCATCCCGTCCCTGTTTAAAATAACTATGGGGCCTTAACAGGGATCCCGGTCGGGTAGGCGTGGAAAACCGCGAGGATTCGAAGAACCCATTTATAACAAACATTTAGTTAAATGAAAAATTTTTATTTCGAGATCATTGTAAAACCTAAACGAGTAAAGTTTATGGTGATTCAAACTATAAACAGGTATAAAAATAAATAAAATCATAAAAAAAATATAAAATTGACTAACGATTATATATATGTGTATAAACGAGATTATTATATGATATAAATATAACAATAAAATACATTTATAATCTAAAATATAAATAAAATACTTGTTTTTATGTAAAAAGTAAGCGAGTATTTAATCGGTGTTTTAATCGGGTTATCGGGACAATATCCAACCACCAATTTATTCATCCCACCAAACTTACTACATCTCTTACCATCATTATATTAGACTCACTTGACTCTACCCCACCCACCTTAGCCACCCACCCATACTCCACGCATATTACCCTATCATCAATGTACACACCCATCAAACTTACTATAAATATTCAAACCCATATATTAGGCTCACCTTATCTCATCCTACCAATATTTTCATATCCCACTAAATTTACCATATCTCTTCACATCATTATATTAGACTCGCCCTACCTTACCCCACCGCATCTCACCCAGTTCATCCGCTCACCCATACCCCAACCATATTACCCTACCACCAATCTATCCATCCATCAAACTTATCACATCTCTTCCTACCATTAGATTACACCCACTTTACTTTTATAGTATTTTAGCCCCACATTTAACCCACCCTACCTAGTCCTACCTCTTTTATACCACCCCTACATGACACCTAGCTCACCTTAAACCCATCACATCGGATATTATTTTGCTTATGTAGTAAACATTAATATTTAATGTTATCAATTTAAGACATTTTTTATGA
Organism: Centrapalus pauciflorus; assembly: GCA_020465985.1. NCBI lineage: Eukaryota > Viridiplantae > Streptophyta > Magnoliopsida > Asterales > Asteraceae > Centrapalus > Centrapalus pauciflorus. Next base: position 157,571 of record JAANYP010008617.1, read on the forward strand.
ATTTATGAAGACAAAATTTTATTTTACTAAGAAAAATAATTATAAAAGAAAATTAAAAAAACATACTTTTAAAATATTTTTATCATTAGATAGTTTTAAAAAGTTAAGGAAAAATATATTTTGGTTATTTGTCATAATCATATTCCAATTACTTTGACAGATTTATAAACCAGACAGAAAAACAGCAAAGGAATTGAATCTGAATCTCATTCATTTCCTGCTAACCAGACAAGCTACAGTATTTGGATTCAGACAATTTTCATTCCTTCTAAAATTTCATTCCTTTGACAGATGACATTAACGGAATAAACATTCTACAAAACAAACACCGCTTAAATCCCTCATTAACTAAATCCCATAAAACCACCTCTCTCTCTCTCTCTCTCTCTCTCTCCCTCCCTCCCTCCCTCCCTCCCTCCCTCCTAATAACCACCATCGGCCCACGGACCACTAGCATCCACCCCCTCTCTCGGTGATCACCCTCTCTCTCTCTCTCTCTCTCTCTCTCTCTCTCTCTTCTCTCTCTCTCTCTCTCTCTCTCTCTCTCTCTCTCTCTCTCTCTCTCCATGTCATCCATGTGATTAACATGTGCTGTAGTGATGTGATTTTTGCGTCAAAACCATCACACCACAACCACATCCGACCACCTCCACCACCATCGTTGTCCAAGAACACAATGATGAAGTGAGTTTATTCTTGAATGTGACTGTTGAACGTGATGCATGAACACGATGATGAAGATGGTGAAAGCCATAAACAACAACGGTATCTTTACGAATATGGTGGAAGCCATTGATGAAAGTTTCCATTTCGAGGTTTTTTTAGAGAGATTTTCTTGATGATGAACACAATGATGAAGATGCATCACAGTTTTTATAAAAAGATGATAAAAATGATAAATATGCATCACTTTGAATATGAACAAGGTGATGAAAATAAAGACGATGATGAAGATGAAAAAAGACGTATCACGTTGAAGATGAAGGTGATGTACAATCTGGATGAAAGATGAACACGATGATGAAAAAGTGATGCATATATAGTTTGAATTAGTATAAAGTTTGTTAAATTTGGAAATATATAAATTATGTTTATTTGTTATTTAATTATTTGATTAAATATTCAATTAATATAAATTTCAATTTGATTTGATAGGATTTTTTTTTCCTAAACTACCTTTTACTAGTTGCATCTAACATATTGCATCACGAGATGCATTAGGTATCTTGCATCAAATACATAAACTTTCAATGCATCAGATCTAATAGCTATAAAGTGGTTTCCCGATTCCTCAGTGCATAAAACTTGTCAATTGAACATATTCCTATATATAGTTAATTAATTAAAATGACAACAATCAAGGTTGTCAAGATTGACATCTAATCTAGGATCGTTTCGAATCTGTAAATCGGGATTGTAATACCCTCTAAAATTAACTACTATAATTCATGTTATCTATACTATATAAAATAAGAAAACCACTTGGAGTTTCTGGACCATTGGATGGAAAGAAATCAATGGTCCAGATTAATGACAACTCATAATTATTTATGAACTGTCTCTTATACCCTTAATTAAAATCAATAATTATACATATGCCATTTATTAAATTCAATTTCCAAAATTACTACCTTAACTTAATTACATTAAATTTTAATTTTAATATTTTCATCAATGAACTAATATTAAATTAATATTTACCTATAATAAATATGTGTCATTATTATTCTTAATGATCATAGTTAAATTCAAATGTAAAAATTTGGATTTAAATGTAGAAGTGTACTAAATAAAGTTAAAAAAATTTTGTTAATTATTTTGCTAACAAGATTTAAAATTTAATTGATATAAATTCAATTGTGAATATGATAAATTTTGATTGTTAATTTTCAGATATTCCATTTTATATTTTATCATTTTCAAAATACATACACATTCACATAATTGAAGTTTTTTGTTTCTTACATTGATATTTCATATTTGAAGTTAATAAAAATTAATGAAAACATTTTTTGCAAACACATATTATCTGTTTTTAATAATACAATATAATAATATTTTGTTTATTTAATATCAAACAACTAAGTATTTTTTATCTTTAATTTAACTAGCTTTTAATTTTTTTTATTTTAATTATATATAAATTTTATAATAATTTATTAAAGTATAAAAAAATATGTATTTTCTAAATCAACCCATGTAATACATGGGTTGATTAACCTATATATTATAATAAAACAAAACAATTCATGTCATATGTCACTTCTACAGTACAAGAAAATTATATGTTTCCACCTCTTTTCCAAATTTAACACCTTAACTTAATTGCATTAAATTTTGACTTTATTTTTTTATTAATTAATTAGTAATAAAATAGTTTTGTAACATTTAAATTTAATGTTTACCTAAAATAAATATCTATCATTATTATCCATAATAATCATAATTAGATCCAAATGTAAAAATTTGAATTAGTTGTGAAAATTATTATTATTATGTATAATAAAGGAAAACATCAAATGTCACGTGTCACTTCTACGTTCACCAAAAAGATAATTACAACTTATAAAAAATAAAAGATAAATACAATTTAATATTTTTAAAAAAGATATATATATACTCTATTTTTTAATCTGTAAATAATAAAAAATTAAACACAATTATTATTTTTGTATGTTTTTATTATTACTCATATACATTTTATATAAATAAATTTAATTAAAAATATCCACGTTATACGTGGGTTATAAACTAGTTATATCATAAACAAAAGAAAGTCATTTCCATAAAAAAAATCATTTTCACAAAGAAAGTCATTTCCAATCAAAAGAAAGCTAGCCATTCCATAAATGATTCAAACTTTAAAGAAAATACTAAAGAACATCATTTTCATCAATCTGTTCACACGTCAAAGAAAAGTTTGAATTTTGGTACACGATCCTTACACACAAACTATCATTTTAGACAACAAATGGTGCATCAATATTACTGTCCAGTCAGTAGTTTTTACAAAACAACAACTTAGTTGTTATCTAACGTGTATTATTTTGTGTAAATTAAAAGGCTTTTGGACGATACGTTATCATTTTATGCAATTTAAAAAATAGTTAAGCAGTTTTAGAAAAAATTAAAAATTGTTGGCAAGAAAATGAAACTATCATGTTAGCAATTTTTACTTTCAATCTGATATGTTATCTTCATTGATTTGATTCAAAGAATATGTTACGTTGAATAAAAAATTTAATATATTATCTGAATAGAACCAAATTGGCACCATTTATAAATTACATTAATCACAAACTTGCTTGTTGCATATCCACATTCTTTTGGTTGTTTATACTCTGCGTTTCATCTAAGGGTGTGTTTGGTACAGAGAAAAGAAATGAAGAAAAATAGAAATGGAAATGAAAATGGGTGAGAATTAAAACTGTGTATCTTGTTTGGTACCAACAGAGAAATAAAGAGGAGAATTGGTGGCTCACGCATAGGGATGGCTAAAAAAACCCGAACCCGATGGGGAAACCCGATGAATTCGGGACGGGTTTGGGTACGGCTTATCGGGTACGGGTCGGGTTTCGGGGATTTTCACGTTTCGGGTTTGGGGGAGTCCATCCCCGCCCCGCCCCGATATTATTATTATTATTTTTAATATTTTCTATAGGTATACTATGTTGCATATAAAAGATAAGTTTCCTAATCTAGGTTTTTCATTCTAGCGCCGCTGCCTCTCTCAAACCCTCTCCGCCATATTTGCAATTTTTGGCTTCTGGCTTCTCAGACCTCAGATTTATAATAATATATCAACTTACTTTATATAATAATTCTTTATTTTACGTTTTGCAATATTCATGGATTTATGTAGCAAAGTGAAGTCGTGAATTAAAGAATCAAAAGCTTGGGCTTCCATCATGGAGATTTCTGGTATGAAATGCTCTTCAACGTTTATCATCGACATTTCGATAGAATTACTTAGAAATTTGAGTTTTTGCTTCATTTTGTAGCATAGTAATTATGTTTGCTTTTGTTTGATATTTTATAGGTTGTGAATCGTGATTTATGTTTTACAAATGGGGAATGAAGAATGATCCAAATGGAAGACATTTTATGATTGACAACTAGTTTTTTTCACTATTTGTTATTTGTATGAACAAGAAACTTTATTCCACTTGAAATATTCGTCCTGTTATTTGTATGATCGTTTGAGACGATTAAGACTTTAATGTTAATGTTTTCGTATCATTGATTGCTATATATGTTAATGCAGAGTTGTTTGGGGTTCTAATTTTGATTTTTCTTGTCACCTGGGACATTTGGATTTGGATTCGGGTAATTAAACGGGGAACGGGAGACCCTAACGCTTAATGTGGATTTATTGGGTACCCAATGGGGATCGGGGCCCCGCGAGGACCCGATAAGAATCCCCGATAACAAACACACGGGGAATGAAACGGGGATGGAGAGTGTTTTAGGTTTGGAGACGGGGGGAACCAATCCCCGTTCCGTTGTCATTCCTACTCACGCGAAGCAAAGACACAAGACAGTCAGTTCTCACCATTTCTTTACCAAATGGAGAGAAACGCATTTCTCCATATTTAAACTTCAAACAATTTCCAGAGAATTCAATTCTCCGTTAAAAAATTAAAGTATTTTTCCTAAACAAAAGAAAAACACAATTCTCCTGCTCAAATGTCCCTGATTGGCTTGGATTTGCTTTCCCCCTAAAAAGTCACCTCTGCATTCTATATTTCTCATTATTCTTTTCTCTCCAAGAGAAACCCTAGAGCGCGCTCTCTCCTCTTCCACGGCGACTTCCACGGCGACCCCTTCACGGCGAAGCTCTCAACGGCGACCCCTCCATCGGCGACGGCAGAAAGGTATTCTCCTCTTCCTCTGTTGAACCTCCATCGACACTCTCCTCTTCATTAACGAAAATCCTCCAACCGAAAATCAACATGTCAGACAACTTACCTGTCCACGTTCAAGAAGAAATCATCAAATGGTGTCCGGTGAAGTCATTGATTCGGTTTCGATCCGTGTCAAAAGCATGGAAGTCTTTGATCGACAGCCCTCAGTTCATAGCTGCTCACAGGGGTCAGTCGCACCGTCTGCTTATTGAGTACTACAATAGGGAGAGCAAATATGTTTCTATTATGGATGATCACACTTTCCCCCAACAGAGTTTTGCTCCGACTGTTCCTTTGTGTTTAAAACTTCTTATGGCGTCTAGGGTGGTCGGTAGCAGTGATGGCTTGTTTTGCTTATCCGGTTATCATTTACGAGATTTGCGTTATAGTATTAAGAAGATGGCTATTCTTTGGAATCCGTCAATTACAAAGTCTATTGCTATTGGACTGCCTAACGTTTCAGATGCCCGTGAAGTTGTTATTGGTTTTGGGGTTTGTCCTGTTACTAGGGACCCAAAGATTCTTTTGGCTAGTAAGTTAACGCATTGCAACCTTAAGGTTTTTACGATGAGCTCACAGGCTTGGAGGAGTCCGAAGATCAATCTGCCACGTGAATTCGATAGTTTGCATTTTCTTTCTCAGGTAGTTTTAGATCGGTTTATTTATTCATTGGTTTCTGATTTGACTATTAGAGATGATGTCTGTTCGTGTCATAACCTGATTATATCATTTGATATGACAAAGGATGAATTTGGGGAAGTTGAGCTACCAAATATTTTACCACTCAACTCTTCCATGAAATTGTCGATGTTAAAGACAAGGGGGTCTCTTGCGTTGATTGAAGGCCATTTTAAGTTATGTTATGATGTATGGTTGATGGAGGATGGCGTTTCGAAATCGTTTATAAAGGCTTTCACCATCCGGCCAGATTTATTTATAAACAGAGTACTAGGATTTAGGAGGACTGATGAAGCTATACTGGAAGTGCGAAAACTGTCTGACAAGTTATCGGCATTCGCTGGATTTGCTGTTTATGATACCTTCTCACAACACATCATGTGTCCTGTGATTACTGGATTCTATTTTACATTCTCTGTGTTTACATACACAGAGACTCTACTTCTGCTCGATCAACAAGATGTTAGTGGTAGTGGTTCTCTTGACATGGATGAGGATGGAGATGATAGTTGTTGATACCAATGTTTGGAGCTATGAACTATGAACAGGTGAGTTTAAGTTCAATCGATCACGTATCTATTGTTTCTTTTTTCCCTTGGCAGTAAGATCAATGTTAAACATTAAATGTAGTAAAATATTAATTTATTTGAAGATAATGCATATAGTTTCTGTTGGCTGAAGCAATTTATACTTGGAAACTAATAACCTCAAGGGGTTGGTCTAGTCCTTTGTTGGAGAGATCAAACTTTTGACTAAAACTAATAATCAATATCATATCCCCAAAGTCAATTTGTTTGTATTTTATGAAGACCACCCTGCTATGATTCTGGATAATAAGTTTAGCAAGCAAAATCTCCTCACCTTCCAAGAAACCTAAAGTTGAACTTTCATTTCACACTCGAATTTAAAATAGGCATTTGGACAAGAGCACCCACAATATCTGAATGAATTATTGGACTTGTACACAAGGTTTGATGCATTATAATATGGTTATGCATACCATTATTTGTTTGAACTAAGATTCTTTAGAGGTTTCTTTGGCCCGATGGTGAAGTATGATATGCCAAGTTGCCAACAAGATTGATGGAAATGGATGATACTGTGCTGCTAATTACCCATTTAATTTATTGGAGTGAAGAGCGCAAGAGGGGCACATAAAGGTTTTTTTTTTTAGACTTCAGTACTTAAATATAAATGATTGTTTATTACTTAGAGCCTAAAGAAGTATTATTAGCATGGTAGGATCACCAAGTGTTACTTACACAAGCGAATTGCAAGAAACCAAAGAACTCAAAAAAATATCTACACAATTTAACAATACTTAAAATAGGGGTGTAAGTGCGTTAAAAGCTTGAGTTAAAAAAAATGTGGTTAATGTGAAGTACGATGCATGTTGCATCTTAGTTGGACCTGTAGACAAGAAACAGATGTATTCTCTTATATGGTGTGCATGCTAAGTTTTATCCTATAGGCCAAAGAAGTTAAAGAATTCGTGGACTACTGTAATTAATTTCAAATAGGCAAAATAAGTAGAATTGGTACTAAACTTTCACCGTCATGCTCAAACAAAAAGATGATGGATCACATTTTTATACTTTTATGGTAGATCATATTTGTTGAATTTTAATCAACTTACCTAACGTTAATCATCAATGAAGATTGAATTAGTGACAATTTCTTTAGAGAACTATTTTGTCTATTCTTTAGCAATACTTGTATTACTAATTTACTATATATTCGCAATACCAGATGACATGGTTTTCTCATTTTCAATTTTTGTAGCTGTTTATCAGTGCTTTTGAAAACTCTGTTTCAGTTGTCCACTATTTGAGAGCTCTGTATGTGTAAGTGATTTTCTGGGCTGTTTAACAACAAACAGAGTCCCATAATTACAGCTACCTTGTATCCCAACTTTCATGTGTGATTTCAACACTGAAATCAAATTCATTACTCTCCTGCAACAACAACCATGCTGCCCGTAGGTGTCCACAACAGGGTAGTTTTGTTCCGCACCCTGTTTCATACTCATTAAAACTGGGTTTAAACTCATTGATGCAAGATTCTTGCAACAATTTGGGTCTGTTTAGGTTGTGAAAACGCCGAGGCTATAGCAGGTATATCTGACACTCATTATATGTAATTTTTTTTTAACTTTTCCTTAAGCCAATTAAACACACCCTTGGTATATCTGAACCTTATTATATGTTTTCTAACTTCAAACATAACTTAATATACCGGATTGGTCATTGGTAGTGTAAATTGCTTTAGGCACGCCTCCAGTTTTTAGGCATTATAAGATGCAAGTACGTTCTACGCGTACACATACATTTTCTATTTCATTACACATTGTATTTTTGCAGTCATGTCTACAACTACACACGTACATCTAGAATTTTGTAGTGTTACATTTTTTTTGTTTAAAACATAAAGCATGGAACAAATTCCCAGTTTCGGAAAAATCAGCATAAAATGCACCTTAAACCATCAGGACATTTTTTCGTCAACCTTGGAGATGGTAGTGTGAATTTTTGCATAAACTTTCGGTGTCCACTTCTCTGATTCTTTTGTTACAAGAAAACAGATTAGGTGTTGTATGTGAACCTCTTAATGGTAAGATGTCATTTTACCTTAAATGAACTTATTAATGATTTCACTAAGAGGTATAAAAACAACCCCTAACTTACATAAACGTGGACACAAAATTAAAAGGGAATTAATCCTATGAAGAATTAGCAGTTATTTCAATTGTTGTTGGTGTTTAACGTTTGGTGAGTTGGTCAAAATTCCAAAAAGGATTATCTACGACTCTGTGATAATAAGAATGGGATCCATAATCTTTTTGTTTTTGAATGTGTGGTACTGATTGTATTTATTTTGCCTATTTGTAAAGAATTATAGTGGTCCGAGAACTTTTTTTTAACTATATAATCGTGGCGTCCCCAAATATTATTCCCTATTCACGCACACTATCATCTGTTATATAAAGCCTAGGAATTCATATATATCCTGGTTAGTATCTGTATCTCCCCCAAACTCAAAAAGTCAGACAAACATACCATTCAAAATGCAAGAGAAAATCATCAAAAGGTTTCAAGTGAATCATTGATTCGGTTCAGATGTCCCAAAAGCATGGAAGTGTTTGATTGAAAACCCTCAGTTACTGCTACTTACAGCGTTTTTCAGGCTCACTCACACCGTCAACTTGTTGAGTACGTTGATTTGGATAAAACCGATAAGAAATAAGTTTCTATCGTGGATGATGACACTTTCCCCAAGAGAATTTTGCTCTGACTGTTTCCTTGTCTGTTAAATGTCTCAAGGGGTCAATCGTAGTTGGTAGCAGTCATGGCTTGTTTTGCTTCTCTGGTTAGGCTTCATTGCAATTTCTCTGCCTGACGTTTCACCAATCCATGAAACTGTTGTCTGTTTTTGGGTTTGCAAGTAACCCCAAGATTCTTATGGCAAGTAAATTCCCATGGTGCAACCCTGAGCACGATATGGTTTTTATGTTTAGGAGTACCAACTATCAATCTGCCATATCAATTGAGCTCAAGGGCTTGTTTTGTTTGTCAGGTTATTATGATTCTCTTCAAAACTTGAGAAAGAAGATGGTTGTTCTATTGAATCCTTTGATGAGAAAGTCTATTGCCACGTTTCACATGCCGATGAAACTGTTTTTGGTTTTGGGGTCTGTTCAAAGATTCTTATGACTGGTAGGTGGCTGTTTTGCAACCTGGTGCAAGTAAAGGTTTTCATGTTGACCTTAGGGGCTCCATTGTTTCTAATGAGCTTCCAAGTTAAGTGGCTTGTTACTTATTGATTTCTACTGTCATATTTTGTTTTGTTTTTGAATGGCAAAGACTAGTAATATGATCAAGGACTCGATCCAGATAAAAGGGAGAGCATAGAAAGAGAGAAAAAGCAATTGGAGTCTCAACCCACTCCAAGCATATATATAAATTGACTTTGCACTGACTGAACACCAAGAAACAAATCTTTATTTTTCACCATTCACATTTTATCTGAAGAAGCAAAGTTAACCATGTTATCTTTTAATTATTTTATTTGTTAATGGATTTATTTCAGAAAGCTGTCTCCTTTACTTTTGATTGTTGATTGTGAATTCAACTTAGTAGAGCCTAGGTGTTGTTTGTTTTTCAAAGATGTTAAATGTCTGAAGTCTGGACACCACGTCTGGAATTAAGAGGAGACCTTTAACATTGAAATTAAGAGACTCTTAATTTTAATTAAGACAACTCTCATCCTCTTAAAATTCAGAGATTTCAACCTCTTAAGTATGAGTCTAAACAAACAATCTTAATTTATTATAGATCTAAACTTTAGACTTCAGATGTTTTTAAGAGGTTTTAATAGAAAACAAATGTAGTTACTGTGGTTCCGTTCCCCCCAATCTGATGTAATCCTCAGCTGTTTTGCTGTATTGGGTTTGTTTAAGTTTTGATGTTTTTCCTTTGCTGCTGTTATGATAGGCTGCTGGCCTGCTGCTAGTGCTATTTCTGGCTTTCTTACTTTAGTTGGTGAAAATGCTGTTTTTTTTTGTTTGTTTGGGCTGTTTTTTTTTTAAATTTTCTTGTATTGAGAAGTTTCTTTTGATTAAGTTTAGATGTTAACATTGTAACATGTTAATATGAATACATCATTAAGTATACTTTGTGTTAAACTACACAATTGAATAATGTGAATACATATATAAAAGTAGAAAAAACCACAAAGTTGATATTTCTTGTGAGTCAAAAAGATACCAAGAAATATTTATCCCTATACCATCAACAACCATAAGTGCCAAACAAGATTTCTAGGTGTCTTAAAACCCTGAGAAGTAAAGTTCTCGGCACCAACAGTTGCAAACAGCATAAATGGAAAGATCTCGGTACCTAGAAGGCATCAAGAAATAATCTCTCGATGTCAATAGGATCTCGAGAAAACCTAGCAATATTCAAGTCGGATTTCTTGGACTCAGATTGGTCCGACATAAAGTTCTCTATGCTAAACTCGATTACGTATCTATATACTAATAAAAATTTCTTTTACACACACATAAAGAAATAGAAATAAATATACAATTACAAAATTGTCAACCAACTTAAACTCGAAATGCCACCTATCTTAATTGACATCAAGTATTCAAGTACTTCAAACCTAATGACATTAATTTTATTGAAATTAATATAAAAAGCCTACATGTCTTGATCGAAATTTAAACCAACTACAAGTGTGAAACATTTTTGTTCCGAAAACTATTGGTTCAATAAAAAAATTATATTTATGATAAAAACCATAATTTAGAGTAATCCATATGTATGATCTATATATTTTGATATTTTTATTAAAATGAAATGTCTGTTACTAAAATATATATCGTTCATGTAAATTTATTTTTTATATACATTATAGAACATTCCAGAAGCTTCCACAACGTTCGAGAATCTTCTGCATTACCTGAATCTTTCATGACATTATAGAACATTAATTCCATCGTATTCTATAACTTTTGAAGAACGGAAAAGCCTTGGAGAGATGAATGTTCATTGGTATTTTCAAGAAGGATTGGAGCATTATGATATTGATTGGTGACATAACAAGACTTCAGCCGGACCTTTCAATTAAGTTCAAACATTGTTACAAGAAGTTCTAGCCTACTCAACTTAGCTTGTAGTATTTGTGTTTGGTTTTGGCGTAACAATTTATCTTGGGTTAAAGTCGCTAAAATGCAACATACTTTTCACAATTTACTTAAATCACTAATTTACCTTTTTATTTGACCGGATGATACTTGTACTCCAAATAACTTGTCGATATGGTACGTGTAACCAATAACTATGCTCATATGTCAGTTTTTCCTGATTCAAATGACAACGTGGCACCATTTTAATAACATGATGCTTACGTGGATTTACGTGGATTTTGATCTATATAAATAATTTAGAAAATCCAAATAAGCATATAAAATCATTTTAATACATCTAAAAACACAAATATAAGATCTTTACCGGTTCTACCGGTAACCGCTAATCAGAATTATCATCTCAACAATAAAATTTAAGTACAAGTAACAATGGGATTAAAAAATAACTAGATTAGTCATTTGAGTAATTTCAGTAAAGTAACATACTTTTGTACGACTTTAACCCATTTATCTTGAAACTCTAATGTAAAAGCCGGATAGTTATAACTTTGTAGCACAGATAGTGCAAGATTTGTAATTTTGTATGCTTTATTTTAGTTTATGTAATGATTGCTTTACATGATGATTGCTTTAGCTTGATCTTGGGAGTTTACATGTGATTATAAGGGGGATGTTCCAAAAGCGAAGACATACAAAGAGAGAGATCGTTGACACAAACACAAAGACAAAAATTATGACAAGAAGATGGGAAACAACCAAATATCACTAATTAAGCGATATTACACACACAATATAAAATTTTAGTTGATTTTGGTCCACATAATTTACTATCATTTTGGATGATAGTGTGCTGCAAGAAGTATTATTAGCATGGTAGGATCACCAAGTGTTACTTACACAAGCGAATTGCAAGAAACCAAAGAACTCAAAAAATATCTACAAAATTTAACGGTACTTAAAATAGGTGTGTAAGTGCGTTAAAAGCTTGAGTTAAAAAAATGTGGTTGATGTGAAGTACGATGCATGTTGCATCTTAGATGGACCTGTAGACAAGATGTATTCTCTTATATGGTGTGCATGCTAGTGGGGCGTTTGGTTTGCTGGGATCTGATGGAATCTAGCGGAAAATGAATGAGTTTTCCAGTCTGATGGGTTGTTTGGTAGTCCAAAGGAATGGAATGAGTGAATGACCATTCCACATTTTAAAAAAAATCTCTCCTTTTGAAAGAATTACCATTCTATAGCAAAATGGAAGGAATTTAAATTCCATTCCTTCAATTCAATCCTTTTAACAACAGGTGTTCTCATTCTAAACAAACTATAGTATTTTGATTCAGACAGATTTCATTCCTTTCAGAATTTCATTCCTTTAACAGATTCCATTCCATTCCGTCAGATTCCAGCGAACCAAACGCCCCCTAAGTTTATCGTATAGGCCAAAGAAGTTAAAAAATTCGTGGACTACTGTAATTTTCAAATAGGCAAAATAAGTAGAATTGGTACTAAATTTTCACCGTCATGCTCAAACAAAAAGATGATGGATCACATTTTTATACTTTTATGGTAGATCATATTTGTTGAATTTTAATCAAATTACCTAACGTGAATCATCAATGAAGATTGAATTAGTAACAATTTCTTTAGAGAACTATTTTGTCTATTCTTTAGCAATACTTGTATTACTAATTTACTATATACTAGTTTATTACCCGCGTATTACGCGGATATTTTTAATATATATAAAATATAATAAATAAAAAGATAAAGATATTAACATTATTTTTTGAGAGAATTTCATATATACCCTTCCAAAACTTCATAATATCATATATACCCAACCTAAAATTTTAATATCATATATATCCCTCTTAAACATCATAATATCATATATACCCAATTTTAATTATTAATATCACATATATCTCTCTTAAACATCATTAACTAGTGTAATACCCGTGCGGTGCACAGGACATTGTAACTTTTACATATTACATATTATTACAAGTTATAAAAAAAAATCAGATGGACAATCACAATAATTTAAAATTGAATAACATAATATTCACATTGGTGCACATGACAATTTTAGATAATATTACAAATTATTAAATATTAAGATAGACAATCACATTAATTTTAAACTGAAGAATATAATATCAACATAAAAGTATGCATCTCAGCTATGACAACAAAACATACCATCAAAATTCATTCCAATTTCGAATAATAAAATCATATATCTGACTGAGAAATATGAAAAACACACACACATGATGCCATTGTTCCCCTTCTTTTTCTTTTTTTTTTTTCCCTTTGTCCCAATTCTGTTTTTGCAACATCATTAATTCATTATCACCATGCTAAATCTCAATACATAAACATTGCAAACAAATGATTCTACAACTTTAACATTCTTTATTATTAATAATTTACAAAAAAAAAATCCAATAAACTTATAATATAATATAGGATCAGCAAAGAAAAAGATATGTATACAGACTAAACAATGATCGATACAATGGTGCGACGGAATATTATGTACATAGTTATCATATTTATAGCTAAAGATAAGGACAAAAAAAGATTTTATGTACCACCAAACTAAATTCGAGCAAGTAAATATGCAAAATTGTCGGACCATCATAAGTGTTGAGGTAAATATCTGAGTCTCATTCTGACCAAACTGGACCAACCTTAGCTTCCCCATCCTTGAATGAATGCAATCTAAACCTACCCTTTATATAGAAGAAGGAAACTCTCATTGGTCTTGGGAACTGAGACAACACCTGAAACAGGATATCAAACATATAAGCACCATGTAAAAACTAAATAACAATCCGAGAAATAAAGTGGGCTCAATTGACTACCATTTGCATGGGTATCAGGTCCGACTCAATTCCTCATGCCATGTAAAATTAACATGTATCACATTTCGAACGTCATGCTGGAAAGTGTAATCAACTACCTTTCATATATGATATGCATTAATCTCACACGATCACAAAAATGGAGTAAGAAAGCAAATAGGTGTAGATGGATTCATCTAGAAATGATTTTGAAAACTCATAATCATTTCTAATAGAGCACACATATAAAATCATAGTTCGCTGAATGCACCAGTTTATAGTACTACGACATGTGAAGATGCATCAGACAAAAACCAAAGAGACTAAGGTGACACTGTTGTCAAATACTGTTTGTGAGAAATGAAATGTCTACTATTGACAAGTGCTTTCTTCATTGAGAAAAACACATAGAATAAATAGCTACCGTGTACAATTTCTTCATTAGTACTTTTTTTGTTGATGTACTGTGGAGAAAGCAATTCTCTTTTTAAAGTGATTAGATATAAAAATTAAAGTTTATGAGATTTTTAATATGACAAATACCAATAGCTTCATGATATAAGAAAATAGGTTTCAAAATCTTTGATATAAAAAGGTTTATTAATTGATGCTTCATGCTTGACCTGCATGAAGATCTAGCAAAAAAAACATGGTCAAGGGATTCCGCTAGCTCTTGTAATTGATGGCACAAGAAGAAGCTCGAGATTACAACACTATTGCATCCATGTTGAATTGAAGTCCCTTTCGAATATGTCTCATTCTCGTCTCCACCGGTCACAACGACCTACTTTTCTTTTGGCGGTAGTGGTATTGTCATCTTAAAGACTGTAATATTTTATTTCCATGAATAAGTACCATTGAAAATGTATTACTGATAAACCTCATCCAGGATCACAAAGATCATTGTCAACATGCATTAAGTAGTTTTTCTAAGTGTATTTGGCTATGCTAAAGGTTTCATTTACCTGCTAATATACACTTGCAATGTTACCAAAGTTGATTGATACATGGTAAGAAATAATTAGTATATATTTATGCACCTTCAAAATAGAAGAACATAAGATTAATTAGCACAAAGAACCAGCTTCAAGAAGTAAGAGCTCACGAGCTAAAAGAAGCACATGTGTTTAGAAAAAATAAAGTCGTTAGAAAATCCTATTCCTATAATTAAGAATCGGCCAACTTTCGTTAAGGGTTCTAAGCTATAGAATGCTGAGGATTTCTCAACAGTGTTCCTTAATTAACTCAACCATGAAAATTAATACATTCTAATTTCATGTCATATCAAATCAACCAATATTTACATTGATAATTGCATCAACTAATTAGATGGAATATACATCCCCATTACACTTGGGTAAAAAGATAATCTGTTATACGACACAAAGTTATATCATGTTCATCATATAAGATACCTAAGTATTCACACATTAACTATTTATAGTTTTAAGAAATTTATGTGGTTGATTGAGTTCATTATACATTAGCAACATCACAGTCGCAGACCGCAACAATTAGTTGCGTAGAAGTGAACCTTACTCTTTCATCAATGTGTGGAAATGTGTGGAACTGCACTCTGGTGGCAAAGTTTAGTCTTGTGTCCTAGCCTACCCAATGATTATGATGTATGGGTGAATATTACGACTCTACTTCTAAATATAATGGTAGTAGAGTGTACAACTGCCCAAACAAACTCCAAAAAAACCCTCCTATAACCAATAATGTGTCAAAAATTCTAGTTTTAAACCTCAAAATTAACATGACTTATAATTATGACATAACATTATTGAAACTGATATAACATAAAAAGCTTATAACATAATCATTTTGTGAATCATGTGCATCAAATTTAAATCAGTGATGATTAATTCTCTACAGTCAAATTGTCACATCCAATACTTTTTGAAATCATAGTGCATACAAAATATTGAATCCATGAAACTCAAAAAACCAAGCTTTGATATAGAAAAATAAAAGTTGCCTTTATTCTACCAGTTAGTGGATTCTACCATAACGTGAATTTGGCATGATGGAAAGGCATGTCATGAAGTAAATTGCTAAACCAAGTTATACAATGCATGTTTGATTAAAAGAATACCTGTGTTGATCATTAACTGTAATCATAAAAAGAAAAAGAAAAGGAAATTTTTATCATTCAATTACAATACAATTTGATTAGCATGAACTCCAAATCCCAAAAATCAAATTAAATAACCTCTGCCGAGTTTTTTCAAATTGAAGAAGAGTAATCAAGTTCCTCTACAAATTCCTTCAGGTCACCAAATTCTATTACTTCTTTCAGGGTTACAACTATGGTGTTTAAAGGAAAAGGGAACACACATTATTCTATATAGCGAGAGAGAAACTAATGACCGGAAAATTAGGTGTTTAGGTTTTGTGTTACAAATTGGGTGCTTGGGTTCTAGATAGGGGTTTAAAGTTGGATGCAATATTGATGAGAGAAAGAAAACACAGAACCAAGACTAACTTGTTGGTTGTCTTATCTCAAAGACCTCTTACCATCCCGAGTGACTCAGTCACTCCAAGGTTGGCACCTAAGGCTATGTTTACCAGCCTTAATATCTTGTTGTTGCACCTCTGGCCTAAATACAGAATGTACATGAGTAATAATTTATGGTATGAGGAATGATTTTGGAATGTGCAATAGAATTGTGTTTTAGATGCTTGTACCTTATGCATAAAAGGTCTATAATTATGACAGTTGTGATTCATTCCAACACAAGAATTTATGGCCGACACAGGGTTCAAGCATAGATAGATCCCATAGGTCACTCAATAACATTAATATACTCCATAATTTATGGGAAAAACCAAGAACATACCATGACATTTTCATATCCAATTTAAATCTCATGTACAAAAGCCACTAAGAAGACAAAATGGGTAGCCCAATATGTACAACAATCAAGATCACGACAAAAGATTTTCATGCAATGTTGAATGTATCTATGGAACACAAACTTGTATTTTTAAAATTCAAGTTTCATGTTTGAATTCAACTGTTCAATTTTTCAAATTCGAGTTATGAGACTGATTCTTAAAAATTACAAATTCAAATCTTTAATCTTAGCATTGTTGTACTATTCAAACGTGATTGTCGTAATCCTTCGTTGCAAGAGCCTATAATCACACTTATTAATGATACTATTCAAATAACTGTGAACTTAAAGACCATATGCTAATTTACAGTAGATTAGTACATATTTTAAAAACATCTACAATTTGAACTTTGCCGTATTACAATACAATTCTATTCAAAATACTACATTTTACATCGAACACATATAATTCTACAATTTTATATTCAATCACATAAAACAAAAATTCAACAAAGAAGAACATCAATCAACGTGATCAATATACATACATACATACATACTTATATATACACACACATACAGATTTAATCTCAATTAGCATCATAAAACCAACCCAAGCACATGAATTTGCATGCATGTATGTATGTATGTATGCATGTATGCATGCATGCATGCATGCATGCATGCATGCATATGTATGTATGTATGTATGTATGTATGTATGTATGTATGTATGTATGTATGTATGTATGTATGTATGTATGTATGTATGTATGTATGTATGTATGTATGTATGTATGTATGTATGTATGTATGTATGTATGTATGTATGCACACACGCGCGCACGCACATAAAATCTAGACCAAAAAATCATGTACCAACACATAAACATCGCTAAACATCAAGATAGATCAAGTAATCACACAAATGAAAGAAAAGCAAAGAAAGATTAAGCGGCGTTGAATAAAACCAAAGAAAAGAAACAAACCGGTTAAACAACTGAAAAGAGACATGATGGGAAACATATAACCAATAGCATAATATCAAACAAAGCAACAATTTAAACAAAAACACCTCATTGATCATTTCATAATGTATCAAATGAAACTGGTTCTGCTTTTGCAGATTTTGTGGATTTTTATTTCATTTGTAATTTATATAAAAAAACATGTAGAAGTTTCAGCAATTCAATTGAATCCAACCTGTCATTTTAAAATTTATATTGATTTAAAGCAAAACCAAACCTTTATATTGTCCAAAACCTAATTTTAAAATATTATAAATATTATGCTCATTGTAATATGAGAGATATAAACATTATAAAACAGGGTGAGAAGCTTAAATATTATAAAATTCAGATATGCTCTTTGTAATATGAGAGATATAAATATTATAAAACAGGGGGAGAAGCTTAAGCTCATTAGCATATAGTACCATAAGATCCATTCAATTTCGAAAGAAAATCTCAAATTTGGAATGTGATAGAAAATTACCAGACATAAGATCCATTCAAAGACAACGTGTCTGCACAAAAAGTCTCTCCGTTGACCTCCTCTGTCGTCCTGGTTCCTTCATTAAAACATAAAAATCATAGTCTTTGTAATGAAAATCACAGCCATTGGCGGCATCTTAAAAATAAAAAAGAATTGTCAAAAAAAGAAAGAATTGAACAATCGAGCTCATAAATTTACCATCCTAAAATATGTTAAAAGAATGTTTTAATTTTCTGTGTGCGAAAGAAGTTTCACATGTGTGCCTCTAAATGAGGGGGAGTAATCCAAGCCAACAAAATTGTGATTTAGGGAAAAGTGAGGGAGAGTAAATCTTAGCCATAAATGACAAAAATGAATAATAAAAGGTCAAGCGATGGAGCTGACTGTATTCGATCTGTTCAATGCTCAATCCTGTGATTTTTAAGACTTGGTTTTCACATTTCAATTTTTTAAAACAGATTCCAAAATTCCTTCAGTCTTATTGAAAACATACAAGTTACAATGTTTTGCATGTGAAACTGCAAAACATGTACACCCAAATTACAATCAAATCCCGAAAGTAAATGAAAATAGTAAATAACCTGATAATAGTTTCATGTGAATTGGGTAATCAGTAGCAAAACAAAACTACATGAGCAGATTACTACTTATTAAGATTAAAAATATATATAGTAGGATAAAGTGAAAATGGCAGAATTCATATATACCGAAGGAAATTGAAAGTTTCTGCTGACTTGTCAATTGCATAATAGGGATTGGATGGCATGCTGTACATTTTGGACTCTCTCTTGATGAAGTCAGGTCGGTATTTGAGGATCAACTTCAACCTGTTAAAGCATGCATGTAACACAAGCAAATAGATTTCTCCTACAACTCTACAAGGTTAAAAAAAAAAAGGCCGCATTTCATCGTAGCATAAATTTTTACATAAGAAACCATCATAAAAAAACTAAACCAAGAAATAGTTCATGACTTCAAGTAACAAAAACCCAAATTGTAATACCAGGTTAAAGTTTCGGCCTCTGTATAGTCTGCACATGACCTTATGGTTTGATGGAAACTCAATAATCAAACCTAAGGAATCAAAATCAACAACTTTCACTATATATTTAATTACCATAGATAAGGACACACTCTTTTTAATCTCTCCTATGGACAACATTGGTATATATAAACACTTGTATTACATAACTCATTACACGAACACTGTCAGTAGATGATAACACATGAATTATGTAATTAAATAGTTTAAAATTCGATTATATCAAGATTCATATTGAAACAAACAATTCGATTTATTAAAGTACGAATATTCCAAAATTGTTATAGCAAACGGTGAAGAAAATAATAAGAAAAACCATCACAATATCATGTGCACTGATTTTCTATTGATTCAATTTAGGGAAAGAAGTTTCACCTATGGCATTGTATCACTGATTTTCACTCTTTCATCATATAATCCTGGAAAATAAAACCAAAGACAAACAATTAGGTCATATTTGATGTGTGCATCCCTTACAAAAGGGGGTTTTGAGAATGGTAACAGAAATAGCAACAAATACATGAGCTAAGGGTTTCGAGTCGGAGAATATAAGCAAAATTGGAGCAACGTAGGAAAGGGGTTTATCAACATTGGAGAAGAACCTTAGATAAAGCTTCCAAAGAAACCGTCGAATGTGTCGTTGGAAGAAAGTACGGAGCAGGGGATGATAACCCCTCTGTTGAGTCTACCAAACGTCCAATCTCGATCTCACCAAAGAAACCAATGTTGAGAAGCCTGCACTCTACCATTTTTGGTCTCACCATTGTTCTTCTAATCTGCTGTGTGTCATCGCAATTTTTAATATCACTACTTGGTAAATGAAAACCATCGGCTCTCATCTTCTCAATCTATTTGTCTCTCTATCTCTCTCTAGTCAAGCATGGAAATCAAAAGCAACGCACAAAACCGATGAAGAGTGGTTTCACAACGTGGGTAAACTGATCCCATTTTTCCGGGCACAATGAAGAGCGGTTGGGTAACATACTGATTTTTGTGCAATGAAGAGTTGTAACATTTGCATGCATAGAAGTAAAGTAATTAACACGGTTGGGATTAAATCTTGACAGATCCGATGGCTGAGAATGAAGGAGAGAATTACACTCTCTCTCCTTCATGGGTAATATATAGGTAGAATATCATATATACCCAAATTCATTAATTTAATTATTTTTATAACATTTAAAACTCATAATTAATATTGCTTAATTATTAATTAATGACCATTATACCCTTACTCATTTCTTCTTTCAACTAAACTTCAAAATATCATATTTATCCAACTTAAATTAAAATAGCATATCTCTTTTAATAATTATATATAATTTATTTTTGTAAACTTTATTAAACAAATTCTTCAAATTAACATTAAAAATAAAAAATAATTTGTATCATGTCTTTGCTCGTTTGTAATCAAATCGTATCGTCTTATTATATTTTCTTATTTGTTTTTTCTACATTAATCTATATACAATTAACTGATTACATATTATGTTCTTTCCTTTCTTTTTCTTTTTGAATTTGATAGTTGTATCGCATTTTGTTTTTTTTAATTTCGTATATATTTTTTGTTTTCTAATACATTAGTTTCAATTTTTTTTTCAAGTTTGCATTCGTTTTATAACTATTGTTTATTTAGTTTACACTTTTTAAAATTTTTATATTTAGTCTAGTATATGAGTTATAACCTGTTATCCGAATTAATTAGTTGTGTATATTTTTTGTTAACGATGAGATTTTATATATATATATATATATATATATATATATATATATATATATATATATATATATATATATATATATATAGAGAGAGAGAGAGAGAGAGAGAGAGAGAGAGAGAGGGGTTCAATGGAAAACCACAATGCACCTGAAAACTTGTGAAAACTGTACTGCACCACCACAAATGCATCAAATTCCCCGCGTGATGCATCAAAATCCCGCGTGATGCATCAAATTTCTCGCGTGATGCATCAAAATCCCGCGTGATGCATCACCTTATTTACGATCATGCCACCGCGTTTTTCATGAAATGCACCAAATCGGACGGTTCACACAGGTTTCCATAGTTTTCAAATGCATAGTGGTTTTCCATTGAACCCACCCCTATATATATATATATATATATATATGTGTGTGTGTGTGTGTGTGTGTGTGTGTGTGTGTATAATCTTGTAGTTAACACAAAATATACAAACTAATTACATCGGATAACAAGTTATAACTCAGATTCTAGACTAAATATAAAAATTAAAAAAAAAACTAAATAAACAATAGTTATAAAACGAATGCAAATTTGAAGAAAAAAATAGAAACCAATGTATTAGAAAACAAAAAAATATATACTAAATTAAAAAAAACGAAATGCGATGCAACTATAAAGTTCGAAAAGAGAAACGAAAAAAAGAACATAATATGTAATCAAATAATTTAATGTTAAATTTGTTTTAGTTTGAAGAATTTATTTAGTAAAGTTTACAAATATAAATTATATAGAATAATTAAAAGGGATATGATATTTTAATTTAAGTTGGATAAACATGATATTTTGAAGTTTAGTTGAAAGAAGAAATGAGTAAGGGTATAATGATCATTAATTAATAAGCATTATTAATTATGAGTTTTAAATGTTTTAAAAATAATGAGATTAATGAATTTGGGTATATATGATATTAATGATGTTTAAGAGGGATATATGTGATATTTATAAATAAAATTGGGTATATATGATATTATGATGTTTAGGAGGGATATATATGATATTAAAATTTTAGGTTGGGTATATATGATATTATGAAGTTTTGGAGGGGTATATATGAAATTCTCCCTTATTTTTTAAACAAAAGTATATAAGGTGATATTATTATTTATTATGACCTATTAATTTTGTATATTTCAAAATATATATGAGGAGTAATTATGTTTTTGTTATATTATCTTATAATTAATAAGTTAGTAGATTATTAGATTTTGTTTGATTTGATTTGATTTGAATTTAAAAGTGGATTATATTAGATTTGGATATATTTAATTAATTAGTTAGTAGAGTATTAGATTTTGTTTGATTTGATTTGGTTTGGATTTAAAAGTGGATTATATTAGATTTGGATAGATTTGATTTAAATTTTCTTTATTATTTTTAAAATCTATAAATGTCACGTGTCGATTCATGGTGACGACAGGTGACTTCACCAGAAATGAGTATAGTTACTCTTTTAATAGTATAGATAGATTCGCAATACCAGATGACACGGTTTTCTCATTTTCAATTTTTGTAGTTGTGTGCTTTTGAAAACTCTGTTTCAGTTGTACACTATTTGAGAGCTCTGTATGTGTAAGTGATTTTCTGGGCTGTGTAACAACAAACAGAGTCCTATAATTACAGCTACTTTGTATCCCAACTTTCATGTGTGATTTCTACACTGAAATCCCAACTTTCATGTGTGATTTCTACACTGAAATCAAATTCAAACTGAACCTGACGGGGAAAACCGAAAACCGATCTAATCGGGACGGGTTTCCCTGGACCCGATTAAGTTAAACGGGGGATGGGCGGGCATGTTATTGATAATACCCGTCACGTATACCCAATTACATAACCCGTTTAAATCCCCGAATACTCCGATTACTTTTTTAATAGAAACCTGCTATTTATATTGTATATATCTTATATATCAAAGATGAATATTATACATAAACATATCTATTATATATTGAATATTTTTATCTATTTTATATATTATACATAAAAATTATTATGTACAATTTAAAGAACTTATATATTTATATATAATTTATTTAAAGAATGTTTTTTCGTTATCATTTGTATAATAACCCGAATTTTAAATAACAATATTGATAAATAAAAATAATAAAATCTTAATAACATTTAGTAAATATTAATAAAGCAGTAGTTTGTTTGATTAAATAAAATCAAAGAGACCAAAGTGATAATTTAATAACTCAAATGATTTTAATTAAAATAAATGGGCTTAACTTATTTAATAACCTAAATCTGGTAAATCAAGCCCGAACCTAGGTATTAAACCTTTATAAACCAGACCCTAAACCATTGTTTTATTACCTTGCCTGCGCTTTGAAGAGAGAGAACGAGCGAGACAAATTAGTTGCAACATCTTAAGTTGCTAATTGTTGTATTTAAGCCTAATTTTATTAATTCAAGAATTATTAAGGAATGTTCATTGGTATTTTCAAGAAGGATTGGTGACATAACAAGACTTCAGGGGGACCTTTCAAACATTGTTACAAGAAGTTCTAGCTTGTAGTATTTGTGTTTCGTTTTCGGGTAACAATTTATCTTGAAACTCTGATGTAATAACCGGATAGTTATAACTTTGTAGCACGGATAGTGCAAGATTTGTAATTTTGTATGCTTTATATTAGTTTGTGTAATGATTGCTTTACATGATGGTTGCTTTAGCTTAATCTTGGGAGTTTGTTGCATGTGATTATAAGTGGAATGCTACAAAAGCGAAGACATACAACGAGAGAGATCGTTGACACAAACACAAAGACAAAAATTATGACAAGAAGATGGAAAACAACCAAATATCACTAATTAAGCGATATTACACACATAATATAAATGTTTAGTTGATTTTGGTCCACATAGTTTACTTGAGGTTGTTTGTTTACTTCTTAATGGAACTATTAAGAGGCTCATTCAATGTTAAATGGCCTCTTAATTGTTCCATTAAGAGGTAAACAGCAGACCAACTATGAAAAAGTATATTACACAAATATCAAACTAACAGTTGATTTTGAACCTATTGTTGACAGTGGGTTGTACCTGCTAGTGTCACGGCGTTTTCACACCCTAAAACGACTCAAATTTGCCACAAGGCCAAATCTTTAGACCCTTTAAACACAAATTATCCGCAATTTGAGGACTCTATTCATTGTTAAATAGCACAAAAATCACTTAAGTAAAGCTCTCAAATAGAGGATAACTGAAACAGAGTTTTCAAAGCAATTTATGCCTATAATCTGATTGATTCGATTCTCCCCATCTTAACGCAGTGATAAAACATTTTCAAAAATTAAATGAGTGAGTATATAATCTAGTATTGTAAACATATAGTAATACACAAGTATTACCAAACTGAAATAACTAAACAGGATGCTATAAGCCTTCAAACATGGGAAGAACAATAAATCGTACGTTGGTTTGTTGCAAAAAAGAAATTTGAAGCCTGGAGGGCTGTTGTTTTTTTGTTTTGTGGTGATCGATTGGAAAAAGAAGAGGTCTGATGCAATCCGCTAGAAGAAGAGCCTATTTGCAATGGAAAAAAAGAAAGAAAGAAAGAGGGAAATCAAAGGGCAGAAGTCGATTGCTGCTGTGTTTTTTATGGCGATCGATCAGAGAGGGTCACAAAACAAAGACAGAAGTCACAGATTGTAACTGTTGAAGAGGATCCGCAGTGTTCGAAAAAATAAGAAGGGAAGGGCTGCTGTGTTTGTTCTTAGTGAAAACTACAGCCTGCTCTGGGATCCTTAGGGGCGTTTGGTTTGCAGATTCCCTGGGATTCACTAGGATTTGCATTAAAAATTCTGTGTTTGGTTCGCAGATTTCAGTAAGTATTTAAAATACAGGATTTCTTAAGTCTCTTACTTCTTTGTTATTTAAAAACCCAGCCTCCCCCTAGGATCTTAAATCCCAGTTAACTTGCATTTCTCAGATTAGCATTTTTTTCCTAAAAGATAATGCAGATTCTTTGACAAAATCATAAGAAATGCAAATGCTGCATAATGCAAATCACTTGACAAAATGCAAATCCCAGATAAAAAAAATCTGCGAACCAAACGCCCCCTTAGTGAATTGATTGCGATGTCTTTGTTTTTCGAACCAAGTTTCTGCTAAAATGCAAATCCCAGATAAAAAAAATCTGCGAACCAAAGTGGATTGATTGCGCTGTCTTTGTTTTTCGAACCAAGTTTCTGCAACAAAGAATTGATGCTTTGGTGATCGATCAAACAGAAAGAGGAAGATGGACTGTTGGTTGTGACTTGTGATCAAACAGATCAAAGCCAGAAGTCGATGGTGACTGTTGTGTTTCAAAGACAACAGAAGGAAATCTTGAATACCCAGAGGGGCTATTTGTATTCGAACACATAGGAGAGAATTTCTTGTAAAATTCAAACAGAAAGATGAAGATTTGCAGGCTCTGTTACAATCGAAAAAAGGTACATGCGTGTTCGTTCTTAGTGAAAACACACTCCTTTGATCCTTAGTGGATCCACTATTTCTTTTCTATGTTTTTTCGTGCTCAAGTGTGAGAAATTTAACGGAAATGAATGCTGCTGGATATGGATTGGTTAAAATGGCTGCGCAAAACATGGAAAGTGTTGTTTCTAACGAGTTTTATGGTGAAGCTATGGACGATACTCTCCATAGTTAAGATTTGATTGTTGACCGAGTGAAAAAGATCTTGAAAAAGTATGAACTTTATTTTTCATGTTGGTGAAGTGTGATCTCGATGATAAGATCATCGATGGTATTTTTGGTGATTGGAGACTTCAACGGTGAAAGTCTTGAGATTGATTGGTGTTTATTGGTGAGGTTCTAACAGAGCTAACAACTTGGTGTGGTATCCAACAAGTTTCTTGCATATTATCAAACAGAAGTTTAGATTTGTGTGTGTGTGCGCGCGCAACAAGTTTCTTGCACACTTAGTTAAGAAAGTTGGTGTTTTGGTGATAGTGTTCCAAACGGGGAACACGCGTAAGATGCTGTATTTTCTGATAATCGTTCGAGATTTAGGCTTAAGGGGAATGTTGGAGAATGAGCCTAAGTTTTTGAAGTACTTTATTCATTAGCTGATCAGTTTTGGAGATCATTTGTTAGATCTCACCAAAGGAACTTTGGCCTATCGGTATCAATGTATTATATAAATGAGTAGTCACGGGTTCGACTCCCGTCGGAGGTAAGTTAAAATTTAGGTGGAGAAAACAAGTCTTGGGGTAAAGAAGTAGTTTAGGGGTAGGAATAGGATAGTCTGTCGTTCAAAAAAAAATTTGTTAGATCTCACTGTATTTTTATTTTGTTTAACTTTATGGACGTGTTGATCCTTTGTAAACCATAAGTTAATGTTGTGTCATTAGTTGATGCATTTTTCATCCTTAATCCTTGGTGCTTTTTTTTAAGAACAAGTCAGTCTTGAAAATATACATATTTCAAAGCTACTAAACTTTAGCAATTTTCAGATTTGTTTCATTTAGCAACTAAACTATTTTTTGTCTCGGTTTAGCTACTAAACTTTAGTTTCTTGTTCTACTTCGGGGAAAAATGAATAAAAGTAAGGTTCAATCGGTGCAAAATATGATAGTTTAGTGGTCAAGTTGAGACAATTTTCAGTGGTTAAATCAGTAAAAAAACAATGTTCAATGGCTAAATGTGTATACGAAAAATTGTGTAGTGGTTAAATCGAGACAAAAAATAGTTAAATGGTTAAGTAAAAAAAAAAAGGTTAGATGGTCAAAATTATACTTAACCCTAGTTTTTATTCTCATGTTGATTGTTTCTGTCAATCAAGATTGTTTGTAATTCATTAATTCATTTAAAAAGGAATATACCAAATATTGAAGAAAAAAAAATTGTGTGATTCAAGAGATGTTTGTTTACCATTTTTATTAAGTTCTGTCTTGAAAGAAATATGGAACAAGATCAAAGGCCTTAAAACTCACAAACATTTTTTCATCTGATTTATATAAGAAAAATCTCCAAACCAACAAATAGCCCCAAATCAAGCAATATACGATATTTATATTTATGTTTTAAATCAACTCAATTCATCCAAACTGTTGGTCCAGATTACAAGTAGTTTAAACTACAAGTATAATTCATCAACCAGATTCATCTAATTTCAGAACTAGGGTTGACAATTTCAACTCATTCAAACAAACGGATTAACAACCAAGATTCATAAATTTTACATAATTTTGAATTTTTTTTTTCAAATAACGATTTGTTTAATACACCGTTTTATATATTTCATTTTCAAAAAATTTATATTCTTTGTTTTTTACAATTGGTCAATTTAACTGTTTGGTTCGTTGGGTCAATCAGAATCATGCAACCACAATGATGTGGAGAGGTATCAAAACATTCGTAAACAAAAAAAAAAACTACGAAACTCAGTTACTCACATGGCACTAGATCGGTGAACCCAAATACAAAAAAAAAAAAAATATAAATAAAAAAATAAAGAAGGACGTATGGCAACAACGATTTTTGCTTGATCAAGAGGTTTTTGTTCGATCAAAAAAGTCGCAAACAAACAACACAGGCCTTGGCGTTGTTAACACCAAAATTGTATTCACCACCTCTATAGTAATATTGTTGTTAGAACTAAAGGAACAACGGTTTTAAATTTAATTACATATTTTGTCTTAGTTTAATTTTCATAATTTATAAATAACTTTTAAACAATAAAAATTATGACGTTATTAAGTAATAAAAATGTATAATTACACAAGTTCATTGCATAATATATCATAATAATATTTTTAAGATGAGTTTATCTATAACTAAAGGTAAATTGCATAAAATTTTAACATATAGCAAGTTAAATGTATAAATCAAAAAAGAATTAAAAGTTATTTGTATTGATCGATTAAAAAAATTAGTTAGTTACACAAATTAATAAAAGATGATGTTAATAGTTTCATAAATAAATATTCAACGAACACTGAACTACAAAAATAAATAGTTCCATTCGAAGCATTCTACCTTTGATATAGCCAATTTGAACTGATATCTGAATTCCACAAAGAGTTTTCTATGTTTTTTCTTTGGATGAATTCGCAACTATGAATGTGGTGACAATTCTGGCTCATACAACTAAATGAGACAAACGGGTAAATGACAAGAAAAACAAAATTTAACATAATTTTTAAAATTAATTCCTAGTTTAACATAATTTATTAGAAATTTATTTTCATCTTCTAGAAATTTAGAAAAAAAATATATTCAAGCTTAATTTTTACTACGTGTCATTTTGATCGTTATACTATTTTGAAGTGTCATCCAAATAAAATACTCTCTTCTAATAAATGACTAGATTAGTGATGACACTCGCGGACGGCGGGCACGGATATGTATCCACCCGTGTCCGCGGGTATTTTCATACCCGCCACCCGTCAACGGGTAGATATTATCGTCCATGCCCGTCACCCGCGGATACCCGTGGGCACGGGTAAACCCACGGGTTTCAACAATTATAAACACTTTTTTATACAATGAAACACATTTTAGCAATCAAACACATCTAAATAACATAAAGATTTTGCAAACACATCCAAATAATAAAAACACTAAACATATAAATATAAATACATAATAGTTATTAATGTTTCCAAACTCAAATTACTTCGACATCAGTATAACAATGGTCAGGGTAAATTAGAAATGTTTAGGGTAAATTAGTAAAAGACAATTATATATATATATAATATTATATATATGTGTGTGTGTGTATAATAATGATATATATAGCGGGTTTAACGGGTAAAACCGTGGGTATACCCGCGGGTGAACGTCATGGGTTTCACGGATTCGGGTGGCGGGTAAACCCGTGGGTAAAATATTATACACGTGCCCGCCCGTCACCCGCCAGCGGGTATGATTTTGTACCCATACTCATGTCACGTAGTGTTTTCACAGGTTTACTCACCCATAACGGGCGGGTATCCACGAGTTACGGGTTTTTTCTCGTCCATCGCCATCTCTAGACTATATGCTTTCCATTATTCCATTAATTATGCTTGTAATTTATTTTTTATTTTTAATATAATAATGATTACAAATATTAATCTTACTATATATTAGCGCTTCATATTTTTAAGATAAATATGATAAATAATTAACTAAAATATAATAAACTCTCACATCTTAAAGTTATTTTATACATCTTAATAAATATTTATTTTTTACATATTTTTTTATAAATTTAACCAATATAATACATGAGTATTTAACCTAGTATACATTTTATGTTATGAAAACCACAAAATTAAATAGATTATGTGAGTTTATTATATAATGTTTTGTTTGTTTATTAGTATGATATTTAATTTTTTTTTTCTCCGTAGTGTTAGTTGGTTTGGAATGGTTGTGAATTAAAACACAAAATTTGCAAAATATAAACGGCATCCCATGCACAGGTATTACACTAGTTTATTTATTTGAGGCATTACTTTTCCAGTTTTTAGGAAAATAAGTTTTTGAAATTTATTTTATTAGTTTTAAAATTTTCGAAAACCGGTTAGTTGTCAGATCCAATTAAATCATAGAAGGATTTGGGCATATAAACGGGTCAATGGGTCAACACGAAACCTGCACAAAATAAATGACACGGAACCGAATATGACACGATTATAAACGAGTCAATAATAGATCTAAGAATATAGACGCGTGCAAAGGTCAATCTAAACACCTGAACCTGAATCCAACATGAGTTGACACCCATACTAAACTATGTAAATGTAGTAACAAATTAAATCTCATTGTTTGGCTGTTTGCAACCAATTGCTCCATCCTAATTTGGTTTTTTTTTTTTTTATTTTAAATTTTGGGTACATTGTGAATTTGTGATTGTGAACTGTTTGTCAATATTTAAAGTATAATTTCAGATTATCATATTCTCTCTTAATTGAGAGCATATTATTTCTTGATTGTGAACCTTATGAATTGACATTCAGACCATGTTTTTCAAGCTTTGCATGGATTAAAAAAAAACATTGCAAATCATTGTTTTGGGCCTCATTCAATGTTTTCATATTTAATTTAAATAATAACATTTACCAAGATGCAATTCACTGTTCATAACGTATTCATCTTATTACTTTCTTTTTCTTTTTTTTTCTTTTTTGTTTTTAAGCTTTTTTGTTTTTCCTATATAATTTATTTAAATAAAACAATAATTTATTTATCAATTTGTTTTATTTAAATTAATTATAATTCTATATTGTATCTTATTTAATAGTAATTTATTCTAATATTTAAATATTATAGTTTTACATTTAACTAATGCTTTGAATTTTTTTCTTTTTTTTATGTTTTGATTTCTTTATATTTTTATAGATTCTTAAGTGAAATTATTTCCTTTCCATTTTTTCCTATACAAGGAAATATATAAAAATAATAACATTTATCAAGATGATAAATCACTATTCATCTTTTTTTTTGTTTTTAAGATTTTGTGTTTTTCATGTATAATTTATTTATTTATTTTTTAATTAAATAAAAATAAAATTCTATATTATATCTTATTTAATACTAATTGAATCTAATATTTAAATATTAGAGTTTTACATGTAATACAAACTCCCATTCAAAGTCTTTTTTAAACATAGTTATTTTATTTTATCCGATTTTAAATTTACTTAATATTAACTATTATTGCTTTGAAACTTTTTCCTTATTTTTTATGTTTTATTTCTTTCTCTTTTTATATATTTTTATAAAATAAATAATATTACACATAAATTTCACTACATGTAAAGTACAGTGAAATTATTTCATTTTAAATATGAATTATCAATTTTTTCCATATAAAGAAATATATAATCATTATTATCATTAAACATAGTGTATATCATCAAACTTTTTTTTAACAAAAAAACACATACATCTCTAATCATACTTTTAAATTTACACATTAATATATTATCCGGGTATTAGTTACCACTATTAATCTGTTTGATACATATTACTATTCATAAATCAAATAAATATTTTTAGATATATTATTTATTAAATATTTTTGTTATTGTAATTGTTGTTTTAATCATCATCTTTATTGTTAAATTGTTTATGTATATAGACCTAGAATCAAATGAAAACTTAAATATATCTCGAAATAATGTGAGAAGCACAATGATCCATTTTTTACGTATTAATTCATCATTTTTTATTGTATAAATAATAAATCATAAATTATGGACTAAGTGAATAATCAACAATTCACTATGTTTTAAGTTAATTCATTAGTTTTTCAATTTATAAAATTGAATCATAAATTGAAAATAAGTGAATGTATGTATGTATGCATGTAATTTGCTTGAAATTTTTTATTGTATTATTTTCATTATAAGTTTTAGCAAATGAATGTAGTATATTTAGAATTTGTTTAAAAAAATCTAAAAAATAGCAATTGACCATTTTAAATAATAATAACATTAAAATGATATGTAACTAGAGATGTTATTAATTTTGATTGATAATTATATTTTAAAATTGTTATTTTTTATATTTCAACTTAATTAATTTATTTGTTAATGTTTCATTTACCCGCCGCAAAGCGCGGGGTATTTTACCCGTTATTATACATACCCCTTTAACGTTAATCACACACCCTTCTTTTAATCTTTCACAAAATCTTAATGGGTCCTGTCTCATTAAAAAGATTATTAAATGTGTGTGTTAGAGAGGTTGTGTAATCAACAAAAAAAAAATATGTATTTAACACAACCCCTATCTTAATGTACTGATTATTTATAGATAATTGTTTAAAAATTTTGTCTATCACCCCAATGTTAGAATAAAGGGTAAGTTAAGTGCCCGTAGTTATACACAACTTATGTTTATGATATTTTTCATGTTAAAATTACAATTACAATATTTATTTGTTATTTTGTTTTTTCTTTTTTTGTCTTTTGTCCAATAAGTTTTTTTGAAAATAACGAGTTTACCCTTTCTATTTGTTTTAGTTCTAACGAGTTTACTCTTTCGATTTGTAATGTCTTTGGTCTTTTGCCCAAATATGTTATTTTTTTACTATTTATATATTATTATTATTACTATTATCATTATCATCTATACTATATATAATAAGAAAACCACTTAGAGTTTCTGGACCATTGGATGGAAAGAAATCAACGGTCCAGAAAATGTCTCTTATACCCTTAATTAAAATCAATAATTATACCTATGCCATTTTTTAAATTCATTTTCCAAATTTACTACCTTAACTTAATTATATTAAATTTTAATTTTAATTTTTCAATTAATGAGTTAATATTAAATTAATATTTACATAAAATAAATATGTGTCATTATTATCTTTAATGATCATAGTTAAATTCAAATTTAAAATTTGGATTCAAATGTAGAAGTGTAGTAAATAAAGTTAAAATTTTTTGTTAATTATTTTGCAAACAAGATTTAAATATTTAATTGATAAAACTTCAATTGTGAGTATGATAAATTTTGATTGTTGATTTTCAGATATTCCATTTTTATATTTTATCATTTTCAAAATATATACACATTCACATAATTGAAGTTTTTTATTTCTTACATTGATATTTCATATTTGAAGTTAATAAAAATTAAAAGAAACATTTTTTGCAAATACATATTATCTGTTCTTAATAATACAATATAATAATATTTTTTTATTTAATATCAAACAACTAAGTATGTTTATTTATCTTTAATTTAACTAGCTTTCATTTTTTTTTATTTTAATTATACATGAATTTTATAATAATATATTAAAACATAAAAAAAATATGTATTTCTAAATCAATTCATGCAATACATGGGTTGATTAACCTATATATTATAATAAAACAAAACAATTCATGTCAAATGTCACTTCTACAATACATAAAAAAAAATTATTTTTCCACATCTTTTTTCAAATTTAACACCTTAACTTAATTGCATTAAATTTTGACTTTATTTTTTTTCATTAATTAATTAGTAATAAATTAAACTTTGTAACATTTAAAATTAATGTTTACCTAAAATAAATATTTATCATTACTATCCATAATAATCATAATTAGATCCAAATGTAATAATTTGAATTATTTGTGGAAATTATTATTATGTATAATAAAGGAAAACATCAAGTGTCACATGTCACCTCTACGTTCACCAAAAAGATAATTACAACTTATAAAAAATAAAAGATAAACACAATTTAATATTTTTAAGAAAGATAAATATACTCTATTTTTTAATCTATAAATAATAAAAAATAAACACAATTATTACTTTTGTATGTTTTTATTTTTACTCATATACATTATATATAAATAAATTTAATTAAAAATATCGACGTAATACGTGGGTTATATACTAGTTATTTTATAGTTAAAGTATTTACATGAATTAATATATAAAACTAACTAGGTTACTACCCATGTATTACATGGATTGATATAAAAAATTAGTTATACATTTAAAATTTATAAAAAGGTGTAATCCCTTAAGACCCTTTAATTTTTTTATTAAATTAAATACAATAAAACCAATAAAAGATGACACAGACAAAATAATCGAGCCAATGGTAAAAATGATGACTTTAAGTCAATGTTTACTTCAAAAAAAAATACGGTGAATATGTGAATCAAAACATTTGAATTATGATTTAAATATAGTATTTTTATGGTTCTTACATATGTGAGTTAATTCAATTATCATCTTCTTATTATTAATTCAAAAATTGGGTGATGCTAAAGGGACACCCTAGTAGAGTGTAATCATCACTTTTGCTCTTTTCATTCTCTAGACATTGATTAATAGAAGTTAGTTAGTAGGTGTTTATTGTTTAATATGACTTCATCTATCCTACTTCTCTAGGCATAGAGTTGTCTTTTTGGTAAGTTAGGGTGTCTTTTTAGACAATCCTCAAAAATTTTGATTCTTCATTCTGTTTTATTTGTTGTTGTGTCATCATTAATCTCATAGAAATCAACAAAATAATTATTTATATTTTTTATTTTTATGAAGTATATTATTTTAAATGTATAACTTTATTAGAGACCTTAAAATAAGACCATATATGAGTTTTTTTATTGAAGATATTTTAATTAATAATAAATTTTTATTGTCAAAGTTATTAAAACATGATATAACAATCCAGCGTCAACTGAAAATATACATCGTCAATTAAGATTGTTTGAAATTAATTTATTTTAAAAGATAAATTTTGCAACATTTAGTTTTGAAGCTTTAGAAAATATTAGTACAAATTTTTATTAAAGAAAATACATTTGAAATTTGAATGATTATTTTTTTAAATGTTTCATACTTAACATATAAAGATTTAATAAAAAAATGTTTTTCAAATTTATTGTATAATAAGGTATTTAATTATTATTTCATAAAATTATTTATTTTTTCAGACATTTAATTTTGAAATGTATTATTTTATTGATCTTATAAAATTTTTTATTTTTATTTTTTATTTTACTAAGTGTTTTAAAATTATTTATTCTTTGGAATATTTAAAGTTGAGTTTATTATCTTATAGACTTTTAAAATTTTTTATTTTAGCTTGTTAATTTGAAAATTTTTATTTAAGTATTAATTGTAATTTCAATTACTTTAAGAAACAAATATTATAAGTTTCAAAAGTTCAAATTAAATGAATTAAATGATATCCATGTTACTAAAATTAATGTAATTTTTATTTTTGGAAAAAGAGCGGGAAAATGAAAAAGTAAGGTATTAAGGGGATGACACGTGGTAAGAATTGTTTTCGTTTATTATAATATATAGATATAGATTAATTTAATATGTTATATTTTTGTTAATTATTACAATAGCTTAATTGAAAATAACTTGTATACCCTATTACCATATATATGTGTGTGTGTGAATATGAATGTGTGAGTTTTCATGAAATATATACTTTTTCATCAAACAAAAATATTTTATATCTATATAAACTCCTTTAATGTAATTATGACTTAACAAACTTAACGTGTTATGTTCTAAATTAGATATTTCATAATGTTAGTGTTTATGTATTAAACTACATATGTTCAGAGTTAATTACAAGAGGGTAGTATTTTTTAAAATTATTTACCAAACAATTGTAGTTTTAAAAATATTCGCCAAAACATAGTTGTTTTAGATTTTTTTTTTGAAAAAGACTTTTTTTTTTCTTTTTCTTTTTCTCAATACTGATAGGCTCTCATAAATTAATTAAGTAACTATTAAAATTACTATTATTAAAATTGAAAATTAATTAATCCATAAACATTTACGAGAGCTTCATCCTAGAAAGCCAGAAACATTCCTAGGAGTCTTCTTGCTAGAAAAACTAATCGGAGATCTATTAGATTAAGAGCCTTCATGCTAGGAAACATGCATTCACATAGAAATGAGATTTAAATAAAAAAAAAAAACCAAAAAATCCAAATGAGATTCAAACTCCAACAAAAATAATGAAGGAGATGTAAAGGTAAAATTTGAAAATTGATATGTTTTTGAAACCTAGATTACGAACAAAAATCGTGAAACGAGATCTGGACACTTGTTCATCACAACACAATAATCGAATTCATCATCCTAGAAGCATTCAAATCAAAACGAGATTCAAACTCGAAAGTGAAATTACAACTCCGAAAGGTGATTGAATCGAACTCAAACAAAGAATGCGATTCAAATGATGAGATCCGCACCCTCGTTCATCACAAACAATGAACCTCAATCATTCTTGTTTGCTCTCTTTGATCTATACAATAACGAATGATGTTGAAACGAAATTCCGACAACTAGGCGATAAGCCGATAAGGAAGAAAAGGCCAAATCGACAAATCTCTTGAAATCCAAATAGATGACTTTGAGAGCAAAAATCTATACTTTTAGTTTCAAAATACTATACTTCAGCAAAAAACTCCATATGTTCAATGTATTAATTTATTAAGTTTAGCTTGAAATCCATATAGAATTATAACTAAACATTTCACAAATCATACTTTTAGTTTACTTTAAAAATTATCTCATCCTCCAACCAATAAACATACTATGCATCACAATTTAAATTTTTTTTTTTTTTTTAATTTTCATTTCATGAACTAAACGTGAGTCAGTTGTGAAAACCAACATTTACCATCTTATACATTTTCATGAGTATTTATCATTTAGCTATAAATATTTTAAACATGAGTTTATTATGAAAAAAATTATGTTTTCATGTTTTTTGTATATTCGTCCCTCTATATTTTTTTTCGTAAAAGTCTAGGTTCTAATGTCCAAAGATCAATAAACCAAAAAGAAAATAAAATTAACTTACGGACTTTTACGAAAAAAATAGCATGGAAGATGAAAACGCATAAAACATAAAAACATGTTGGTTTTTCTCATATTAAACTCTTTAAACATTTACAATCATAAAAACCGGTTCTTCTATGTACTCTTATGAGTTATACATGTTCACACAATAACATATGTGAATATTTACAACCATGTAATATACTTGGGATAATACTGAAAAAGCCTTTCAAGTTAGACCATTTTTGTGATTAAAACTACTAACCATTTTTCATTTCACAAAAAACCCCAAACTAGTAAAATCCCACAAAAATGAGATATTATCGGTTGTAACTAGATGAAAGTCACAGGCCATCATCGAAAAGTCAGTAGTGACCACAACAAAAAATATATAAATTTGAACAAAGAAATCAATAAAAAATATGGGTTTAAATTATAAAACATATACAAGTGAGTTTGCTGTAGAGAATGTTCGTCAGAGACGAAAGAGTAGTCAGCAAATTGCAACCGATTCATCAGGTTGCAAGTCTTTTTTTTTTTTTTTGAAAAATCTTATTTTGATAAATTTTAGCCACTTGGGAGTTTTTGTGCAATGAAAAATCATTGAGAATTTTAATCGCAAATACGATCCAACTTATGAGTTTTTTACACAAAATTCCCAATATACTTTTCCACGCAATCACTAATTAACAGAACACATGAACATGTGTAATATATTGTAATATATATACACACTTATTATAAATGTGCAAATGAAAAGCAATTCTTGAACTTACTCAAGAATCTATAAATACTATTAAATGAGTAACTATTTTGCCACTTGTCATCCTCTCATGATGCCAAGTGGCATATTCTACATCTGACATTTGTCATTTAGTATTCCTAAATTAACATTTAATTTTAAATTAATTATAGAAATTAGGAGTGAATCCCACTAAAATCTCAACAATCAAGACCAAATTTACAATCAATATTTTTTAAACATATTATTTTCAGATTTTTATTTTACAAAAAAAATTAATATATATAACTTTAGATGTATTTTATTTTAATAAAATAAGTTGTTAAAAGTAACCATGTAACACATGGGTTAATCAATCTCATCTGTTAAAAGGGTAACTACATGTCAATTAGCGATTAAATAGACTGTCATTTGGATTAACGAGGATATGACATTTGTAGTCTACAATGTTTCATCAATAAAATAATAAAATTAAAGTAAATTATTTATAAAAAAAATCTTCTAATTAGGGTTTTAGTTTTGAAAACTCATAAATATCTCTTCTTATCTACTTGGTCACTTATCCAACCGTGTTATCTTACTTTTAGATTTTTAAAGAAGCTTTTCATCCTCAACTAAGTTTAAACTCAAGTATTTAAGTATCCCGTGTAATACACGGGTAATAAACTAGTGTGCACATATGGTAACATGTGTGTTAAACTGTTGTTTGTTTAGTTTTTAATGGAATCATTAAGAAGTAATTCAAATACAAAATGACCTATTAATGATTCCATTAAAAAGTAAATAAACATGATTTTTAATTAATCGTATTTTATTTGCATATTAGATCGTACAAACAAATTCATGCCCACAGTTCTTTGACAACACACATATAACATAACAAATGCAATATTTTTTTTTTGAATAGCAGATTACACACACACTCTGTTACCAACATACTCATGGATCCAAGCAGATGATTAATGTAATTGACTTCAGAAATATTGAAATATTACCATTTATTTAATTATGGTAATTAATATAACAATCCCCATTTAATTAGGGATTTAAGTTATGCGAATATTGGATTTAATCACCCACATATTGTGCAATTAAATCGATACAATTAATGATAGATACAAAAATTACAAGTTATTATTCGGTGTTCCACTCTAAGTTTGTGCTTCATGAACATATTTGTGTGATGCAATTTGGTTTTCTATGGTTTTTCGATACATTTTGGTTCTCTTTTGAACCAAAATTTAGATATATAATATGGTTTGAAAGAGTACCACTCATTGTGCAGCGTACCAAAAGGTATCACCTTTAAAAAAAATTTAAATTTTTTTTTCATAAGCATGGTTTAATTAATATTATAAAGATGATATGTAAATTTCACATACATTCACATCTCTTAACTTCTTAAAAATAATATGAACATACACTTATATAAATTTACATGTATGTTCGTATATTTATGTGATTCATGATTTTATTCACTTAGAATGTGTGAATGTGCGTGAAATTTGTATATCATCTTTATAATGTTAATTAAAGCATGTTTATAAAAAAATTCAAAAAAAGTATTTTTAAGAGTTGTATTCCTGTGGCGCTGTGTATATAGGTGATACTCACTTAAACTTGTATGTGCGTGTGTGTATGTATATACATAGATAGCACGAGAATATAAAACATGTAGGCAAGTATCTTTTATAAGTAACAGCGGATACCTGTCAAGATGAATACGTTTTTTGATTTTTTTTTTACATATACATGTACTTACTAATTTTATAAGTACATTTCATTAGGGTTGTAAAAGAACCGAACATTCGACGAACTGTTTGGCTTCGAAGTTTGTTTATGTTCGTTCATTTATCGAATAAACAAACATGAACACAAAATTTTATTAGTTAATTAAATAATCGAACATTAACATAGACTTCGTTCATTTATGTTCGTGAACGTTCGGTTTACGTTCGTTAATTTATGTTGATTTAGTTTCATTCGTTTGTTTGTAAAACAAATATATTATATTTATTATATTTAATATAAATATGATAATATATTTAAATATATTATTAATTATTAATACAAATTTAAAAGTAAAACTTCAACCTCTGGCATTGATATTTTGGTGGAATTAAATAAAGGGAAAATAACGTCAAATAGTTATGTATTCTTGAGTTTATACTCATTTATGTAGTGTAGTTTTTTAGTGCACATTTGGTGGTCAAACTTTCAAAAATGTTTCAATTAGGTAGTTGGGTGACTTGGAAACCGGCACCAACCTGTTACCATGCTTACGTGGACGGGTTTTTCAAGAAAAATGACATCAAATAGCTATGTACTTTTAAGTTTGTACACATTTATGTTGTGTACTTTTTTTATGCACATTTAGTAGTCAAACTTTTAAAAGTGTTTCAATTAAGTAGTTGGGTTACCTAAAAATCGATACTAACATGTTACTTTGCTTATGTGGACATATTTTTTATAATTTGAAATTAAAAAAACCTAAGATGATTTATTTTTTCTATAAAACTATAAATAAATTCATAAACAAAATATGTATCAAATTGATAATATATGCTTTCATTTTATAACAATATAATAGAGCATTAATTTTCAACTCCTAAACATGATATCTATCAAATGGAAATGATATGTTTTGAATTTGATAAGCATCGTGTTTAAGAGTCACTAAATCTAGGGAGAATTCCATATATATTCTTGTAAACTTCTAACATTACGTATATATCCTTACAAACTTTCTTATTACATATATATTATTCTAAAACTTTAAATCTTACATATGTGTCCAAATGACTATTTTAAATTTACTTACATCATTTAAAAAATATTAAATATCATTTTTTAATTAATTTATTATTGAATTAAATTAGAAAACGATATTTCTTTATTTATTTAATTTATTTTTATTGGAATTTAAGATGGTAGTTTAGGTATTCAAAAATTTTTAAATGATAAAATAAATTTAAATTAGTCATTTGGATATATATATATATATATATATATATATATATATGTGTGTGTGTGTGTGTGTGTGTGTGTGTGTGAGAGAGAGAGATTTAAAAGATTTAGTAGGATATATATGTAATAAGGAATTTTACAAAGATATATGCGTAATATTAAAACTTCATAATATCATATTTACCCAATTGAAAACTTTAATATCATATATACCCTTTTAAACTTTTAAATATATCAAATATATCCAAATTATTTATTTATGATCTTTTATTACTTTAAGATATTAAATCTTTTATTTCTTGACGGAATTTGGCGATTCAAATTTCATTTGTTCGTTAAGTAGAAGCCTACCACGAGCACCTGGACCTGTAAAATCAAGGAATTTAAAAGTTAATTACATTGATTAAGTCATCAATTTTGTAGGCTTCGACTTAACGAACAAATTGAAATTTGAATCACCGAATTCCGTCAAAATATAAAAGATTTGATATTCTAAAGTAATAAAAAATCATTAATAAATAATTTGGATATATATGATATATTTAAAAGTTTAAAAGGGTATATATGATATTAAAGTTTTCAATTGGGTAAGTATGATATTATGAAGTTTAAGAAATAAAAAGGGTAGATTAGTCATTTCTTTATTAATGAATAATTATTATGAGTTTTAAAGTAATAAAAAAGAATAAATAAATAATTTGGATATATTTGATATATTTAAAAGTTTGAAAGGGTATATATGATATTAAAGTTTTAAATTGGGTAAATATGATATTATGAAGTTTTAGAAGGATATATATGAAATTCTTTTTTTGGCTTGAGTATATATGATATTATACAGTTTTAGAGGGACATATATGAAATTCTCCCATTTTATTATTATGTCCCCCTTCATTTTTTTTTTATAAGTCCCCTAAGTATCCAAATCTCATTGATTCTATCATTTTTACCTTGTAACCAAAAATCATTTACAAGTCCACGTGGCACCGGTCGTTGCTGATGTGTACTTATAAACGAAAAATATCATGCATTTTATGTTAAGGCAACCTTCAAATTCGCCTTCGACTACGCTTCACAAACAACCATCAATTTATGTTAAGGCAGAATAAAGGTACTTACTTGTTGTTGAAGCTCAGAACCTCCACAAACAACCTTCAATTTCGCCTTCGACTTTGCTTCCTCTTCGTATTACAAATTCGTCGATGACTGTAACCGTCTTCGTCTATGCTTCCTTAGTTCCTCTTCAATTACCGTCTTCATCTTAGGGGTTAGGGTAAAAAAGTAAGAATAGGTTTATAAGTACACATCAGTAACGACCGGTGCCACGCGGACTTGTAACCGGTTTTGTACAGATTACAAGGTAAAAATTATAAATTTAATGAGATTTGGATACTTGGAGGACTTATCAGAAAAAAATGAAAGGAAGACTTAATTGAAAATTTTTTGTACATTTAGGGTTTTTGCATAGTTTAAACAGTTAGGCATATCTTTCGAACGTATATATGTTTGTTGTAGAATTATTTACAACTAATCAATAGATGAATACACATTGGGACGTTACGTTACTTATAGCGTAAATTGTTAGAGAAATGTAATATAAAATATAAATCTTAACCTTAAAAGTATCATTAACTTTTTAAGGTAAAATGTAAAATAAATTTATGTTCTTACCAAGAAAGAACATGAAAGTCAAAGCCGGAAAGGGATGGTCAACTATTTTTACCAAAAAAATAATCATAAAATTAAATTTTTACTTTTTTAATTGGTTATTTTGTCAAAATTGATTTTTATATTACCTTTCTTGGCCTAAAATTTTTTATATATTTTTTATTGTCAAAAATTATTATTTTTAATATTCTAGGTAGGAGTTGTGGTTGCTTAAAAGAAAGAAAACGAGAGAGCCCTGAGCCCCTGACGCCGTGTCCGCATGCGTGTTTTAGTTTTACCGCAACGCATAAAACATGGATTTATTTACTAAAATTAGTTGATAACAATTAATTTAATAATATTTTTATTTTATATACTATATCCAACTATTTCTTTAAGAAAGTATTTGAACTAAATTATCATTTATAAGTTTAGGTTTTTAATTAAATAATATTACAGAGCCGACTTTTGATGTGGGCAATAGAAGCAATGTATCGATACTTCATTTTTTCTTTTTGGTGCAAAATGAAAACATCAAACCTATTTTATTTTTAAAAGATGTCCATAAATTAGATGGAAACATTTTGCTATATTTATATTACTTTTTTGGATATTTAATTATATCATTATTTGTATTAGTAATATGTTAATACTTCTAAAAAATTCGTGTTTAGAGACCTATTTTAAATTTATAGCACAGGACCCCTAAAATCCACGGACGGCCCAGCATAATATGGTATATATATAGAGGTTGGTTAAATGGAGAACCACCATGCACCGAAGAACCTCGAAGAAGCAACCATAGCCGTCCGGTCTGATGCTTTTTAAAAAAAATGCACGGTGGCATCATTGTAAATAACATGAACTTCATGTACAACCTTTTTTAAATGCACCGCAATGCGAAGGGGTATTCTGGTTAAAATGCATCGTTGAAGTTTTTCTTCTCCAAACCGACGCATCTCATTTAAGAACACAAGCTATCAGTTGGTCCGCTTTTTTAGCAACATAGTTGCACTAATTTCGCACGAGATATAGTTTCCAAAATTTTGAAATTCATCCGGTTAGTTAGGGGTTCATCAAATTAGGGTTTTGTGTCATGGAAAAAAAAAACTTCATCGTCGAAGAAGAAGGTCAAAGTCGAACCGTAGGTATGCATGTGTAATTTTTTTGAGTTTTGTATAGTTTATTGTACAATGCATCGTTGTAAATGATGCATAATACATAAACCCTAAGTTTATTGGATATTTTTTTCACGAACGTAGCTTCCAACACGAAGGAGTAGCCGTATTCAGTTGAAAACAATGTTTTCGAACACCTTTGAGAATCCGTTGAGTATATCAGACGACGAGGGATCATCTTCTTGGGAGACAATGACAATGTCTCATATAGAAAGAGAAATGGCAGAACGAAAGAGTAAGTTTATGCACCAAACACGTATGTATCGTTTTTTTTGGGGGCTGAAAGTTCACAAAATTTGACTTATGCATGATTATTGGTTTTTTGTGATTGTTCTTAGTTGTTTTTAGGATCAAATTTGATTAAATTTGTTATGTTTTTTGTGTTTGTTTATGTGTGTTATGTGTTGTTTGGACAGCCCTGTTATCGATGCATCGATTGTTTGGATGCAAGGTTTATTGTGACCGTTAGTTTGGAAACAAAATTTATTGTCTATTTGATGTTTGGATACAAGGTTTATGGTCTAATGTTAGTCTGAATGCACTAGTTGTGCGTGCATTATGTGTGTTTGGATACAAGTTTTATATTCCTTTGGATGTTTGAATGCAAAATATGTTACCAATCGTGATGTTTTTGGTGCATAAGCTATGTTGCATCTGTTAGTGTGAAGTTTTGTGATGCAAAAAACTCACTGTTTTGGTTTTCGGATGACTCTTTTTTTCTCGGCTATGTCCATTTGATTAGCATCCATCTCCGTTCTATGAGTATTGAGATTATGAACAGCAGAGGTGCATCAATGTTCGGCCAGGAGCTTGATGAACGTACTACGTGGATGGAAGAAAACAATTAGTTCAAATGATAAAGATATAAATGATTTTTTAAATTTTGTATAATAAATCTATTTCGGGTTGTTGGAGAGAATTAAGGGATTATCCATAATTAAATTATATCCATAATTCAAATATACCATATTCAAAAATATGGTATTCCGAAAATGCCCATAGTTAGTCAATCTGATGCATCAAACGACCCTTGTGATGCATGGTGATTCTTCGAAGTTCTTCGGTGCATGGTGGTTTTCCATTGAACCCACCCATATAATATATGTATATATATATATATATATATATATATATATATATATATATATATATATATATATATATATATATATATATATATATATATATATATATATATATATATATATA
Source organism: Centrapalus pauciflorus (assembly GCA_020465985.1). Lineage (NCBI taxonomy): Eukaryota > Viridiplantae > Streptophyta > Magnoliopsida > Asterales > Asteraceae > Centrapalus > Centrapalus pauciflorus. The sequence goes on from JAANYP010008617.1 coordinate 201,794, forward strand.
TATAGAATATGGTTCGTGTGAGTACCTAAAAATGCAGAGAACCGTGAGTACCTGTGAAAACCATCTTTGACTGGAAAACTGGAAAACCATATTAAATTCACATGTTCATTACGGTAAAATGTTAAATTTAATGCACAACTACAATACACATATGTTCAAAACTTCAAATGTGCATTATTATTGACTAGTTCACATAATTTACATGTTCATTAGGATAAAATGTTTCATTTCATGCAAAATAACAATATGCACATGTTCAAATGTGCAATATGCATGAACATGTGTATATTAGGCATTTTTTCATGAAATTAAACATTTTGTATTAACGAACATGTAGATGATATGAATTAGTTAATCATAATGCAATTTTGAACATATGTATATTATAATTTTACATGAAATTTAACATTTTATCATAATGAACATCTGCATTTGATATGGTTTTCCAGTTTTCCAGTGTAATATAGTTTTCCATGGATCTCGACCCTATATATATATATATATATATATATATATATATATATATATATATATATATATATATATATATATATATATATATATATATATATATATATATATATAGGGATGGGATCCATTGTGAACAAGTTATTCGTTGTGAACGTTGTGAACAAATAAAAAAAATACATTTAATCATTCATATATATCAACAAGTGTTTGTAATATGATTCATATGATTCAAAAGGTTCATAGAAGTGTCTATTTAAGATTCAGAACATTCAAAAGGTTCATAGTACGTAGTTTTTATAACAAGATGCACAAGATGCATAAGATTCAACAAGATTCATGATATTCGACAAATTAATTGGATGCAATAAAATCCATAGGATCCAATAAGATTAATGAGTTAATAGAAGGGTTCGGTAGTATTTTCAACAAGATTCATAAGATTCAAAAGTTATTTTATGGTTGTTCACAATGTTCACAACGAACAAAGTGTTCACAAAAGATCCTTAGTCATATATATATATTCATATTAAGTTTTATAAGTATTTGACTAACTTTGTGAATATATGAAATGCATATACATTCACACGAATTCTTCATTTATTCACATAATTTTGATAGATTTATTAGATTCAAAATCATACATGTGTGTGTGACTGTGTGATAATAAAATACATATAAATATGAAAAAAGTTCAAAAAAAAATTGTTTAGACCGATATTTCGAGATACCTTACAAAAATAATGGTATTTTCGCAAACTATATCCAATATAACTATTACTAACTTTATGATTCAGATAAATAATGGTTTATCACGAAAAAAAAAAAGCAACATGTTTTCACGGTTTTTGCGTTTTCGTCCCTCGATGTTATTTTTTTTAGTTTTGTGAAAGTTGAGTATCAGACCCCCGTTTTAATCATCAAACCGGGTTTTTATAGACTGAAACCGGGTTCTAATATTCATTTTTCACTAAACCAAAAAGAAAAAAAATAACTTGAGGATTTTTATGAAAAAATAACATAGAATGACGAAAACGTAAAAAAACACTAAAAATATGTTGGTTTATTTCATAATAAACCCAATAAATAATTAAAAAAATATACATACGAGAGGGGTATATATGTACAATTGTACATATGAATATATGATCCAAAAGAAACACAAAGTGACAAAACATTATTAAGCACAATATGCAATGCACAAAATACAGGTACAACCACAATTTAGTAGAGTTAAGAGCCCTAGTCAACATATACTGTACCTATATTTACAGTTACCCGATCCATTACCCATAAAAAAGCCTAGACTCATTTCCATGTTTAGAGCAACCCTGAGCAATTGATAAAATGGAAAAGAAAAGAATGGAAAAGGCTATGAATTCCCATCTTTGGAAGGAAGGTTTTTAGCCTGAAAATAAAGAAATTTTCTTTCCTTTCCTTCCATAAAAAAGTTTATGGAAAGCAAATTTGATCAGATTGTTTAAATTTCCATTTTTTACTTCCTTTAATGAGTTTATGCAACACACCCTTAAGAATTGCTGAAAAGGAAAGGTCCAAGAAGACTTGAAGTAAGGTGGAATCAGTACCGGTACCGGTTGGTACCGAATTTTTCTGAAGCATAATATTAGTACTGAGTATTGAACCGATTATGAATTTCGGTACACATTCGGTATCGGTATGATATTTTCGGTATTAGAGTGGTTAGAACTGTTTTATTTTGTTTATGACACAAAGTTAATATAAAAAATAATATCAAAACTAGTAAACAAATTTATTATCAAAGCAAATAAACGAAGTTAAAATCAAAACCAACAAATAAGGTAAATATCAAAACCGATAAGTAAAGTTAATATCAAACCAACAAAAAAGTTAACCATCAATAGATATATATCGGTGCAAGATATAAATTCGTAATAAAAATAACAAATGTCAATATTGAATATATATGTATTTCTAATCGGTCATGTGCCGGTACCGAAGCGGATGATAACAAATTTTTTTAAGACAATGTTAGTACCATCGACCATAGAATTTTAATATTAATACGGTTTCGGTATTAGGAAAACGGTAAAAAAAATCTCACCCTTAAAAAAGAAGTTTACAAGCATTGGTCATAAGATGGGAAAGAGATGTCATTAAAACTTAAATTTTTTTGTATTTTACTCTTTTTAGTAAAGCTTAATTGTTATACTGATTTAATAATTAAGAGGGAGAAGGTTCTCTAAATTAATGGTAAAATCATAGTTTTGTTTGAATTTATAAGTCTAAGGGCTAGAGTTATAATTGGTAAAAGATTAGAATAGGAAATAAATTTTGGAATTTCCTATGAAAGTTGTATTATCATTTGCCATTTCAATTGTAATCCGACATTTGCATGGTTCAGTTTCGTTGGTTTAAACATTAAACCTCGGTAAAACTGATACCCTCAGTTACAAATGAGTTTTTTTCAAGACAAATTGGCTATGTTGTTACAAACCAAACAGACCAAAATATCAAAAATGGTTTGGTTCAACCATATATATATATATATATCTTGTGATGTGTGAAAAGCACTATGATTCACTAACTTTATATATTGATTAACTAATTTTGTACACCGACTTATTTTGGATGTTGATTCATTTATTTTTGAAGTTGTAATTTATTATTTATAAATTCAAAAATAATGAATTGTTGATTCATTAAATCCAGAATAATTTAAAAAATGATGAATCAACATGTTAGAAAATAAATCACAATGTTTAGTACAAGTGATGAATACAAGCATTTGCTAAATTATGTTAATAATTTGTTTAATCATGTATATGTATGTACATATGAATATATGATCCAAAAGATACCACAAAGACATTACATTACATTTAGTACAAAATTATTAAATGCATAAAATACAAATACAACCACAATTAAAATTTCCTAGGTCCATTCCATTTCCAAGTCTGACTACCACCCCACAACACTTGTTTACACTTTACCCTAGTGTACAGTACAACAATACATGCACAACGTACTACTCAGTAAAAAAGCTTTTCTCAAACCTCCTCAGATGGATTTTGAGTTTGAGGTTGTTGTTGAGTTCTCCCAAGCTGAATTGCCTCGCCGGTTTTAGGAAGCATCACCGTCTCTCCGACGTAAGCACCTAAAAACGTCGATAAACTCACCTTATCAATGGCTTCCCGGTGATGAGATTTGCAAACCAGATACAGCACCGTTTGAATCACGATGAACAACAGGAACAGGATCAAAACCAGAAAACCACATAATATTCCGATCAGCACCCTCCAAACCACCGCCAAATTGAAAAAATCTCCGCCGTATTCTACGAACAGCTCATACACAACAAGTAATCCAAAAAGCAATCCGTACAACACGAATGCAATCCCCATTCCAACTTTCTTCTTTCCGTTCAACAGATCCTTACCTTTCCTCATAGCTTTAAGTCCATTACTGTCTTCCAGAACGGTAACGACGCTAGCCAGTTGCCAAACAACGCTTAAATATAAGAAACCTATAACGTATACGATGGCGACGATAAGGATAAGGATCGCACCTAATAGTGAATATCCGAAGATAGATCTGATAATAACAGAAACGACACCGAAGATTACGCCGTAGATGAAAAGCGCGAGGTATATGTATAGGAAAGTGACGAAGAGTTTTTTCCAGACATTCGGAACTACTTTCAGTACTTTCCGGTAAACAACTTCACGGCCGGTGTAGACGGAGGCTATTGTAAAGACGACGGCGGCAGTTGAAAGGAGAGAGAAGACTGTGAGGAAAGTGAAGTAGGCGATTTTGAATAGCCAATAGTATAGCCAATCGCTGACGGTTGTACGGCGTCGGTAGTTGATATCACTAACATCCATCAATGAATCGTTCTCGATTCTGTGGAACAAACGATGTGAGATTTCCATGTGAGCTAAGAAGACGATTGTGAGAGGAAGGATGAGAGTAACAGTGATCTGAGCGAAGATTTTCCTCCATGAGAAGATTAATTTGAAAGATTGCTTGAAAATGCCAAAGAATCCGAGGAATTTCATTTCTTCTTCGCTTCGATCCATGGTTGATTTCTTGAATCGATTGTTGTTTGAAGGTTTGATAGAATTGAAGGGATTTGTGTTTATGAATCTGAGTGGGGGTTTTGCTTTGGACGAAATTGCCCGTGATTTTCTTCTGAAACTACGATACGGTTGATGCCTATCCTTTATGATTTTGGTCCCATTTAGGTTTCAAATCATTTTTGAAAGGAAATTTCTGTCAAATTTTCACCAAAACATTATAAATAAGTTTTTTTTCGTAAAAGTAGTAAGAATTTATATTAAAATCTAACCTTTTTGGTAAGTTTGACAAAAAAAATAGTGTAAATTACTAAAATAAGTTAATGTTTGTATTGTATTTTTTAAAAGGGAAAATTACCAAAAAAAGATACTATACAATACAAAATTTCACAATAAAAGTATTATAAATTTTTTTCTTGAGAAATGTAATGTAAAATTCTGTTTTGGTCAAGAAAAAATATGAAATACAAGTTTTAGAAAGCTAGTTAATTTAATTATTATAAAAAATGAGCATAAAATTAAATATGTATTTTCATAATTGTCATTAATACATTGTTTTTGTCAAATTTGAATTTTTTTGTTATTTTTCTTGGCTTAAAAAAATGGGGAGAATTTCATTATACCCCTTTAAAACTTCATAATATTATATATACCCAACTTAAACTTTTGATATCATATATATCCCTCCTAAACATCGTAATATTATATATATACCAAATTTTTAATAATTAATATCACATATATCCTTTTTAAAAATCATTAATATCATATATACCCAAATTCATTAATATCATATGTACTTTTCCAAAACTTCATAATATTATATATATACCCAACTTAAAATTTTAATATCATATATATCTCTCTTAAACATTATTAATATCATATATCACAAATGTTTCAAAAATAATTAAATTAATGAAATTTGTGTATATATGATATTAATTATATTTAAGAGGGATATATGTGATATTAATTATTAAAATTGGGTATATATGATATTATGAATTTTGTAAGGTATATATGAAATTCTCCCTAATCATAATATATCTTGAATAAAAGTTGGATGCCTTGATTTAGATACTTTTTAACTTAATAAAATCACAATAAAATTATAAATGTTTTCTACTAGTAAAGATTATTAGAAGTAAAAATAATTCTGGATATGTGTTAACAAATATGATTAAAACTTATACAAAAATATTCTTGGTCTTTTTAATGTGCAATTTGTAAGAGTTTATGGGAGCTCAACCTTATTGGTTTTTAAAACTTCAGCTGTTTTTTATCCATTAGCTACGTTTGATTGATTTTTTATCAATAGCTTACTAAAATCATAAAGTCTTAAAACATAAACTAATTCAAGTTTTTTTTTTAATCATCCATCAATCTCAAATGTTGTCTAAAGTCATTAATGTCTAAACTTCTTTGTCTAGTACACATTGAGTCCTATTTTACTTATTGCTTACAAGTTATAAACTTTGGTTTAATGTCTAACAGCAGTTTTTCCTGTAATTCACCAAAGTGGAACTAAAAAGTATAAATTTAAGGATTTAATGCATACAAAGTGAAGTTTAGGGACAATAGGAAAATTTGCGATGGTTGCTAAAAAACTAAATTAAACCATTAGAAAAGGGATAACCGCTAAAAATAGCAAAGATAGTTTCACATTAAACTTTTCAGTAATAGCAATGTTATGCTTTAGTGATTTACCAATAATAACAAAATGTTGTTATTATTCTTAATAAAATAAAAATATGTTGTTATTTATGATGACAAAATATGGTTATGAAATAAAATTATGTTGCTAATATTGGTAACAAAAGAAAGTTATGTTGCTATTAGACAACTTTCATAATATTTTTCTATTATTGGTAAAAAGACGAAAGTACGTTGCTATTTCGACAATTAACCCTTTTTAGAATCCCTGATTGTTTTTCTTCCCACCCTTGATTATCGTTCATGGCCCCTTGTCTAGCACACTCTAGGTATGTGACATTGTCACAACGAAGTAGTTTGAAATTATAAAAATTAATCAGGTTAACTAACATTAATTAAATTAAATTTATATTTTTATATGTACTTTTATGACATATCAAACCTTAAATAGAAAATTAATTTTCTTATAAAATATCAATGGTTTATTATTAAAAAACCAACATGTTTTTATGTTTTTATTCATCCATGTTATTTTTTTTCATATAAGTCCTCAAGTTAAAAGAAATTTGTTTACTGAAATTTGGACATTAGAACCCGGTTAATATCCAAATTTCACTAAACCAAAAAGAAAAAAAGTAACTTGAGCACTTTTATAAAAATAAGTAATATGAAACGACGAAATACAACAAACGTGAAAATATATTAGTTTTTTTTGGTAATAAATCCAAATATAAAATAATAGTAAAAACAAATGTCTGACAAGGGTCTATATCAATCATCGATGTACGCTCATGTCTTATTGCGTCTGCACTATCTTATAAGGGTGTTATATGCGGACCAAATACCCGAACCGAACCGGAACCGAACTGGTCCCGAACCCGAATAGGACCGATTTCCAAGCAATGGTCCGGTCCTCGGTTTCATATAATTGTTTCATTCGGGTTCGGTCCTAACCGGGTTCGGTCCGGTCCGGGTTCGGGAATTACCCGGAACCGAAATGGAAAGCCAATTAGAATTTAGAAATAGGATTTAGGATCTCCAGTAGTCCAGTTCTCCACCGCAACACAAACTCCAGAGACCAGAAGACGAAGTGGAAGAGACGCTGTGAGGTCGATGGAATCAAAGAGTTGCCGTGGATTGAGGTCGATGGAATCGAAGAGATGATATTGACGACATTTTGAAATACGATGACATCGCATTGGGTAAAACCATATATTTTTCTAGAAATCAAACATTATATAATATATACTAACTTTATTTTTTTTGTAGAGATTGAAGAAGCAATACGCGACCCCGATGGAAAAGGAAAAAAATAAAGGGCAATCGATTTTTTTTTCCCGTTATTGACTTGGTTCGGTTTTTTGAATGGTTGTCAAAATTCAAAACTTTTGGTTGGTTTGTTATTGTTTTTTTGAATGTTTGTACACTAAATATCATGGATGTTTCTTTTACTTTGTTATGTGATTTATAGTTGCTATTCAAAAAAAAAAGTGATTTTTAGTTTGGTCATACCGGGTTTTTCCCGAATACCCGGAACCGGGACCGGGACCGAACCGGGACCAAGAATATTCAAATGGTCCGGTCCTCGGTTTCATATATTTGCTTCATTCGGGTCCGGTCCGGTCCGGTCCGGGTTTGGTCTCGATAACACCCCTACTACCCTACTTGTTTGAAAAAAACAGAAAGTCAGAAACCCACTATCTCAATTTGTAATATTTGTTGTAAATTACATTTTTTAGCAATGTGGTTTTATCAAAATTACCTGATTAGGTTTACAAAAAATATGCCAGTTAAATTGTTAACAGATTTGTGTCCTTAAGAAGACGTTATCTTTTGTGTTATAAATAAGACAACACGTCTCCTTTGTTACCCTATTTTTTTCGATTACTTTTTTTTTTATCAGACACTTTCTGTTTTTCGTCTCTTGTTCGTTTGCCGATTTACACGTTTAGAGGGCGTTAGGTTCATAGATTTTTTTTATTAGATTTGTATTTTGTCAAAAAATTTGCATAATACAACATATTCAGTTTTCAGGATTTTGTCAAATAATTTACATTATCTTTTAAGAAAATTTTGTTAATCTGAAGCATACAATGAAATTCTGATTTAAAATCTTAGGGGGAACGTTGAGTTTTTCAATAACAAAGAATGATAAGATTTAAGAAATCTTGGGATTTTAAATCCTTACTGAAATCTGCAGGCATGTGCGCAAAGCAGGGCGGTTTTGAACCGGGAATGGAAATCACGTCCCCGTTTAAAAAAACCGCAGATATTAAACGAGGATCCCCATCGGGTACGCGGGGAAACCCGCGGGTAATCGGGGAAACCCTTCTATAAATCAATAATATGAAATTTAACGACATGATTCATAATTTAAGCTTAAAACGTCAATGTGTTTACAATTACATACTAATATTAAAGTAAATTTGTATCCCTATCAAATGATAACGAAAAAAACATTCTTTTAATAAATTATATATAAATAAATAAGTTCTTTAAATTATACATAATCATTTTTGTATATAATATATAAAAAAGATAAAAATATTTATCTTTTATATATATTATATAGGGCTAATGACCAAAAATAGTAACATCTTTTATCATTTTTTTCATTAATAGCAACATTATTATTTTTTTATAATTAATAACAATAACTTTTTTTTTTTAATCAATATTAGCAACTTTTAACCCAACTAACTGGAAACTAACTGAGTTTCCAGTTAACTTAGCTGAGATGAATTTTTTTTTTGCTGAGTTGGACACCCACGTGTATAACCGGATGTACCATGTTAAAATTTTGGGATCCTTCATGGTGGCATTCTCCCCCACCGGCTAGCAAAAGCCGGCGATTCGCATTCTTGACCGACCCTCCGTCTTCCTTACCGGAGATGTGTCCGCATTGTTACTTCTTTGGGCCCTATTCTTCTCCACTCTCGACTCAATCCCCATTTTCTCTCTATCCAAACAAAATTCCTGCAACTGTAACAACCAACCCGACCCGTCCTCCAACCTCAAATACGACCGACCCGTCTCAACCTTCTACGACGACTCAAGCTTCGGCTACACCATTGACAAACCCATCAATAATTGGGACCGAAAAAGACGAACCTGACTTAAACTTCACCATTCATTCGATCCCAAGTCGTTAGAGCGAGTCTTTATCGTCATTGGATCACGACCAACCCCGTGCAAAAGCCCCACCGGAGACCATTTCTTCTTAAGATTTTACTGGAATAAAGTAGATTATTGTCGAATCAATGGTTACGATATCTTTTACAACAACGTCTTACTCGACCCCAATATGCCTTCATGCTGGGCCAAGATTCCGGCGGTTCGGGCGGCGATGGTGGCACATCCAAAAGCCGAGTGGATAACCTGGTACATCTGGTTATACACGTGGGTGTCCAACTCAGCAAAAAAAATCCATGTCAGCTAAGTTAACTGGAAACTCAGTTAGTTTCCAGTTAGTTGGGTTAAAAGTTGCTAATATTGATAAAAAACAAAAGTTATTGTTATTAATGATAAAAAAATAATAATGTTGCTATTAATGAAAAATATGACAAAAGATGTTACTATTTTTGGTTATTAGCCCTAATATATATACAATATAAATAACATGTTGCTATTAAAAAATTAATCAGACTATTCAGAGATTTAAACGGGTTATGTAATCGGTATACAGGACGGGTATTATCAATATCATACCCGCCCCATCCCCGTTTAACTTAATTTGGTTCGGGAAAACCCGCCCCAATTATATCGGTTTTCGGTTTTCCCCGTCAGGTTCGGTTTTTTTGTCATCCCTATACGCAACACGATTTAGCCAATTAGAAGATAAATCATGTGTTACTAATTGTGATGTCTATTAATTAATAATAAATGGTTTTATGTAAAGTTTTCTTAAATACTTGAAAGACAAAAGAAAATGTTTATTCACACTTTTGTAATTATTTTATTGATTTACTTGTCGGTTTCACTTCTAAAACCACGTATTAAACCAAATTGTCAGACTATCAGTTGATGAATTTACCAAACAGGTTGGTCGATTGCAAGGCCACAAAGAGTGGCTCAACATTTTACATGGTACCGAGCTTGGCATCCGGGAAACACCACCCCTTGGTCTCGGCATTGGCATGCAACATTTCAGCATCGGCATTTGGATGCCGAGAGTGGGGGAGAGAATATTGTGGGTAGTTGTGAGTGTGAATGTGTGTGTGTGTGTCTATATATATATATATATATATATATATATATATATATATATATATATATATATATATATATATATATATATATATATATATATATATATATATATATATATATATATATTTAAAAAATTGGTGTGGAAAAAGTGGCATCGACACCGTGTGAATGACATCAAAATGACAAAGCTGACGTGAATGCATTTTTACTTGGCATTCTCGCCAACGACTCCCTGTGGCCTAATTAAACCCACACGTGACTTTAGATATAAGAAACTAAAAGGGTTTATTATTAAAAAAACTAACATGTTTTCACGTTTTTTACGTTTTCGTCCTTCAATGTTTTTTTAAAAACTCTGCAATTTATTTTTTTCTTAATGGTTTAGTGAAATTTGAACATTAGAACCCGATTTTTCAGTTTTTAGAAATCCGGTTTACTTATTATAACCGGATTCTAATATCCAGATTTCACTAAACAAAAAATAAAAATTAAATTGTTGGAGTTTTATGAAAAGAAAATAACATGAAAGGACAAAAACGTAAAAAACATGAAAGCATGTTAGTATTTTTTGTAATAAACCCAAACTAAAAGTATCACCAAAAAGCATTGATCGATTTTTATAATTTTTATCAAGTAAAAAAGCATTTCATAATTGGCCAATCACTATATTCTATTCCACAATTTTTATATTATATTAGTTCACATAACTAAATATTATGATTTAATTATTACGTAATAAACGTACTTAATATAATAAATGAATTTATCGTTCAATAATAATTTAATTCATATCTTCAAATATGTATTTATTATGCTATAAATTCATGTAATTCAAATTTACATATTAGCTTAAGGAAGATCAACTACTACTTGTTCGAGGTCTCCTTCAATGTATTTGGTGAAACAGAGATTTATCTATATTCCACCAAAAGTTGGTATGAAAAAAAACACACACGTACACACACACACGCATAAATAACTTTTTTATTTTCGTGATTTAATCCCTACATTTTTTTTCTTATTGTTCAGTCCTTAAAATTTTTTGTATTATTTAAAAGTGTATATTTGACCTGTTTGACCGATCACCAAACAAGTAACATTAGTTTTTTTCACTTGATTAATGTTGGAAAAAAATTATTGTCTTTCCATATTATAGCGATTAAGTCCCTAAATTTTTTATTTATCAATTGTACTAGTTTAATGACCCATGTATTACATGAGTATATTTAATAAATAAATAATTTTTAGAAGTATATAAAAACTTTAAATATTATTATAAATATAATAAAAAGAATGATAAGACAATAATGTTAAATGGTATACAGAAAATTTTGAATTTTAAAATCATATAAACTATGAAATTAAAAGTCATGATATAAAATAAATTAAACAACTATATACGAAAATATAATTTGAAGTGTATTTTATAATAATTTTAATATATAATTATGATTAAAATTTTAAATAGAAAGTCAGTATTTAATTTTAATTTAGGATAACATTTAAATTTCAATATGATACTTTTTAAAATTTTATATTAGTTAGTAAAATTTTAATCAAAATTATAAAAGTTAAGTAGTAAATCTAAATTTTATTTTTTGTCATTATTTAAGGAACATTAATTATATAGAAAATTAGTTGATTTATTTAAGGAAAAAGGGCGGGAAATTAAAGATGAAGTTCAAGGAGAGAACGCCATGTGGCATAAAATGTTCTCATTTATTAATATGTATAGATTTTACTGGCAAATCCGGTAGCCGGTCAAAGATATATACTTTTGAATAAAACATACATAGTTTAGAGATTTAAACAATTGATAAAAAAGGGGGCGTTTGGTTCGCGGATTTCCTGGGATTTCCTGGGATTTGCATTTAAAATCCTGTGTTTGGTTCGCAGATTTCAGTAAGGATTTAAAATCCCAGGATTTCTTAAATCCTTCCATTCTTTGTTATTTAAAATCCCAGCCTCCCCCCTAGGATTTTAAATCCCAGATACCTTGCATTTTTCAGATTAACAAATTTTTTCTATAAGATAACGTAAATTCTTTGATAAAATCCTGACAAATGCAAATGCTGCATAATGCAAATCCTTTGACAAAATGCAAATCCCAGATAAAAAAATCCACGAACCAAACGCCCCCTAAGGACTTAATTGAAAAATGATAAAAGTTGATTGAGTTTTTTTCAATAATAACCATAAATTTTATACCTTGTATATTAGAATGATAATATTTATTTGTCAAATATATCTACATTTTATAGTTATATTAATTATAAACAAAAAACATCTGCTCCAAGTTCTCGTCCTGCTGCCTCTCTTAGAGCGTGCGGTACTTGCCACCTCAGCCCCGAGCCGCCGGCCACACTGCCCCGGCAAATCGGCCCCGCAAGAAACCCACCCCGCTCGGCTTCTGCTCGCCGCACGACACAACTCTCTTTCACCTTTTTTTTGCTTTCAACACCCCCCCACACACACACACACATATATATATATATATATATATATATATATATATATATATATATATATATATATATGTATGTATATAATTTTAGTTTTATAATTTTTTTATTTTTTTGTTGTTTCTTGTTATAGTTTCGTAAATGTTTGTATTTTTTTATTTTTAGTTTTGTAATTGTTGTTTCGTTCGTACAGTTTCATATTTTATGTTCGTAATTGTTGTTTCATTTGTAATTTCAGTTTCGTATTTTAAATATTTTAGTTTTAAATGTTTTATTAATAATTTAGTTTCGTATTTTACGTTCATAATTTCAGTTTTTTATTTTTAGTATTGTAATTTTTGTTTCGTACAAGGAAATACGCATATTTCTAAACCCAAGAACAGTACAAGGCGAAAACGACTTCCACGTTTTTTTAATTTTTAGTTTCGTAAGTTTTTAATTTTTAGTTTTTAGTTTCGTAATTTTATTACGTAAGTTTTTAAATATTTATGAAATTAATTATTTTAGTTTTAATTGTTTTGTTAATTAAAATGAATTTATTTTAAAAAAAAATTAAGAAAGATGGATAGGTTTAGAAAGATGGGTATTTCCTAGTTAGAAAGGTAGGGAAATGTGGAGAGAGAAAAGCTGATGTGACGCTGAGGTGTACAGAATGGTGGGTTTGGGAAAGGCTTGTATACCCCTTTCACTCTTACGGTCATAAATTTTTTTTTCCACAACTGCATGGAGACGTGACAACTGACAAGGTGTCGTTCATCTGTGCTACCACTAGGCTACTCCTATCAAACTACACTTTGTGACGTTTGATTCATGGAATGGAATTTGAAGTAATTGAAATTTAAGTTTTAATTATTAATATGGTTGATGGTTAATGTAGAAGATAGTTTTTAGTATCAGTTAATGATGTAGGTTGAAATTTAATCCATGTACAAAATGAAAGGAATTTTAAATTCCTATAAACAAAGGATATTCAATGGAAAATAAATAAAGTATAAGTCTTTACATTAGTTATAAAACATTCTAAGCAAAGTAAATTCAAATTTCAATTCCATCGAATTTCATTATACGAACCGAACGTCGCTTTAGGTATTGTTTGTTTATTCTTTTAAGTGTGAGTTTAATGTTTGAAAATTTGTTAATCTATATTTAAGATCTTAATTTAATTTGTATTGTTTGTTATAAAAGAGATTTTAAAATTTTAAAATCTCTTCACTTGACTTTTAAATTAAGATAACCTTAAAATCAGAAGTCTTAAATTCAAATATAAGTATCATCTGTATTCTATTCACACCGTATTTTTAATGTAATTAATTAAAATGTAACACCCACAATTCTCACACCAATGCCACGTCAATACAATACACAGGTGACAATATCGCAATCATCTCAAAATGCACAAGTCACAGGATTAGCGGAAAACACTGTTAATTAAAACTTTAATACAGAAGTCATACATCATGTCATAATCTGATACTGATACATAAACACAACTGAATACTGTTAACATACATAGGTAGACCAGATACAACAGTTTTCAAAGCTAATATTGACAAGCAACAGATTACACAAAACTCAGCAATGAACCCGGCTCCTATATCGGCGGCTGCTGTGACTGAGATCCCACAGTATGGCTGCCTGAGACACTGAAGACTCGAAAACATAAGCTTGACAGCTCGTGAGTACGCGAGGGTTAGACACTGCAGATAAGAACACATAGCATACACAACACAGATAGCTCATTTCACATAACACAATCTCGGTACACACACATCTCTGCTCAAGAGGGGACGCCGTTCCCCAGCTAACAGGCCGCACACAGCAGCGGTTAGCTACTCAATAGACACAGGAGCGACCTGGCAATAAACACTGCTGTATATATACAGTCTCATATCTCGTGACTGGTTAGGGACAGTCAGCCTGCGCGACCACATATCGCGGACACTTGCAACTCAAACACATATAGCACGTATAGGGTAGAGAAACTCATACCTGCGCGCTATCACAGTCTCATACACACACACACACACACACACACACACACACACAAATATATATATATATATATATATATATATATATATATATATATATATATATATATATATATATATATATATATATATATATATATATATCACAATCACGTAGATGACTCGAAAGAATGCACGTGCGTTTGAAAAGAACTCGAGTACTCACCGACTACCCGATTTCGACTTAAAACCTGAAACTCTTAATGCGGCTCGGCTCGTGATCGGCTAGAACCTGTAACGCCACCAATCTCATATATAAACACAACCCTCAATAACCGAACAACTTAAATTAAACATAGTCATCATAATCAATTTAAACCCGAAACACGCCCCAAACGAATAACCGACTCTTAAAATCCCTTTACGAGACTCCCATCGAGACTCGAAACCCCGGATAATTCCACCCAACACTGCCCCAAAGGAACCCGACCAATTAACGACCCAAGACTCCCTCATATTGACCAAACCGGATTTTCCCTGCACCTCGCGCCGCGCCCATGCTCTCCTGCGCGTCGCCCCGCTTCCCCCTGCGCGTCGCGCCGCGACCAGGCGCATGCACCCACCCCTGCTCTTCGATTTCCATGGCTGAACTAGGAGAATCTCATCTCCCCAAAACCGATTTCAGCAGCAAATATACACTAAAATCATATATATCAAACCCATAACTACCAAAACTCAAAACCCTCACCGTACACCTACATAACTCAATTTCCAACTCATAAAAACATGGATTCTTACCTCCAAACCTCAAGAACACAAGGAGTTGAAGAAGGAGCTAGTCCTGCAATTCCACACCCAAATCTGAATTTGCAATATAATTCTGCTGGAGCTTCTCTCAATTCACACACACACACCTTTAAGTTTAGATAAGATAATGAAGGGATACGGTCACATATACGTATATATCCGTTTCCTCAATTAAGCAAGTCCCGAACCCACTAAATCCGAACCCGATTTCACTTTTTCATAATTAATATCATTAGAACCAATTAAATCCACGATCTCAATGATTATAATAATCCACTAATCATTAGCTCGGAGACACGTATCACTCGGTCTCGACACGTTTAATCCACGAAACGGGATTTAATTGGAACACGCAACAATTATTAAAATAAAGAGCCAATAAATTAAATCCACGTACCAGGCTCAAATCCGGAATGTTACAAATCCTCTCCTCTTAAAAAGATTCCGTCCCGGAATCTAGCTCGGACTCGGGAACAGCTGCGGATATCGGCTCCTCCTATCGGCCTCGGGCTCCCAGGTGGCACTAGTACCCTGATGATGCCTCCACTGAACGAGTACTAGCGCAATCTCTTTATTCCGCAATCTCTTCACTTTTCGGTCAGTAATTGCCTCAGGCTGCTCGACATATCTCAGATGGTTATCCACGGTGATCTCGGATAACGACACAAATTGATCATCCTTGGCCAGACATTTCCTCAGATGACTTACGTGAAACGTATCGTGAACTCCGGCCAACTCGGGAGGCAATCTCAATCTATACGCCTGATCTCGGACTCTGGCAATGATCTCGAACGGACTGATGTATCGCGGACTCAGCTTACCTGTAACAGCCCGTAATTTATTAAATATAAATTACAGCATCAGACTTTGGATAATTAAGCAATTTTGTCCAATTATTAGTAATTAACCGAAAACAAGAATTTTAAATAGTTAATTATATTAAGTCATAATTAATTATGAAAATTGCCCCAAATTAGCTGAAATAAATTAAAGAATTAAATTTAGCTAATTGACAAATTAAAAACGTGAAAATTTACGATATGGACTAAAATGAATAAAAGTTGGTCAATTCCAGAAATTCAGTAGAAAGACTGATTTTTCTCTATTTCCTATAAATAGAGCCTTTCCTCCTCATTTACATGGTTTAGCAATTTAGAACTCTCTCTCTCTCTACAACCTCACCTTCTCTCTAGTTTTTCTCCTAAACGGTTCATCGGATTCTCGTGATTTATACGTCAACGGATAGAGATCGTCGAGCTCTACAAGAATCTATCATTGCATGTTTGATTTCGTCCTGATTTAAGGTAAGATCGACCCCTTTTCTTCCTTTTGGTTCGGTTTTGAAAGAGCAAACTCGAAATTGCTCAAATCCTCTTCATTCGAAGCTGTTTTGCTCACGTTTAGGACCTGTTTTGGCTTGGAACTCGTCTATAATCGAAGGCTATAGCTTGGACGAAGGTTAGTGACTATTTCTCCCTCATTTATGTTCATGTTTAAGTTGATAAAACCTGGAAAATCGTTGAACAAGAAGAACAGATTCAAGAAATTCATGTCTAGACTCGAATGTAGGTTAATTCGAATCTAACCTAGAATCTAAGGCCTAATTCGAATCTAACCTAGAATCTAAGGCCTAATTCGAATCTAACCTAGAATCTAAGGCCCAAGTTTCGAATCTAAGCACCTAGAATCTAATGACCAAGTTTCAAATCTAAGCACCTTAGAATCTAATGATCTAGTTCGAATCTAATCTCCTAGATTCGAATCTATATGGACTTCGAATCTATCTCCTTAGATTCGAAATTGAGGCTATTCGAATCTGTCTCCTTATACTTGAATCTGGTTTAGTTCCAAGCCAAAGTTAAATTCCTAAATCAGATAGAGTTATTGATCAACCTTATGTTATGTGTAAATGTAATTGAAAGTATCTTATGATTATGATAAAACTCATAAGTTTCAAGATTACATAACTGTTTTATGCACAACTAAATTAACAGGCCCTGTATGAACCCTTAGAAATTGTATGTCATGTTTCACCTTGCTAGTAATATGATTGGCTTTGTTTCAAGGCCATATATCTGTAATTATATAGATCATATTAATCTGATATGAATTCTAGGATAAACCCTGGTATAGACTTGAGGGATTTCCTGTTGATTTAATTGATCAATGATAAGAATAGACTCACTTTGGGACGATAGGAACTACCACAGACTCGACAAATAGGAAATGACAATAACATGATCATATAATTGAGAATTATATAGGTCATGTTACAATCTCGACATTAATATGTCAGACTTGAAACTGAACTGCAGGAACCCGCCGATTTGACAGAGTAAATTGAACTGCTTAATTCGTTAAGCACTATCTGACTAAGGACTACTGTGAGTGACAGATTTCATTAATTACTTGCATATGTTTCGATACTTATTGGTGAATGTTACTGAACTGTATGGAAACTTTTGTTATTGTTGCATGTTTCTTGAATACTTTATTGTATCATAGAGACTCACTTTTGATATTACTGAAGCTAGACACCTGAATTGCCTTGAATTGTATGTTCACTTTTACATTCTATGTAAATACATATCATGCTTACTGCTTACTTGACTGTTGATACATTGCCTCTGCATACTGCATAATCTGATCGGACCGAATGCGAGATCTCCATTCACAGGAAGGAATTCTGCAGATTCCTTTCCTATCTGACTCGTTTCCATACACATCCCGTAGGGCTTCGGCCTTACACACGGGAATACAGATTGGGTTGACTCCCAAATCTTTTGCCGTCTCTGACGTGTTGACTTGCTGACATGAGCTGATAGTATGTTATATATGTATGGTAACTAATGGTACTCTGTTAACTCACTAAGCTATGTTAGCTTACTCTGTCATGACAACTCTCTTTTCAGGAAAAGCTGATAAGGCCAAGACTAAGGCAGGTAGTTCGTCCCAGGCTAAGTGAATCTGGATACTTGATGATTGCAGACCCTTGGACTTATTGCTGATGCCTATTTTGAAAAGATATTTGAGGTCTCAGATAACTTGTTCAGCCTTCCACACTCTGATTGAAGATTTTAGAAGCTAGTTTTGATCACCATTTAATCTTTAATATATTTTTGTAATTAAGTATTCAGGTAGATGGACCTATGGTATCAGACAATAGTAATATTTATTACTTAATGAAATGTACTTATATGACGTGTACTGTTTCTTGGTAACTTGGATGTTACAAAGTTGGTATCAGAGCAGCAGTTTAATCATCAGATTGGCCACCCGATACTTAAACTACTGGTATGGTATGGACTATGTGACTCTGAATTCCCGAACAAGTCACCGAGGCCTAGGGTAACCTAATTAGTAAAGGACTACCCACACAACTTGACCTAAGATAGGCAATTGATGACTGATAGGACGGGGGAAGGACTGACTGTTTGATACTGACTTGACTTGGTGTCAGCCTGACTGGCTGTTTTCATGACAATGTAATTGCATGTGATTAATTGACGTAGGTATTATGACTCGAATTGTGCTTATTTGAATCAGGAAATAATAGTTATTTCCTCTATATTTTTCAGCCAATGGCTGATAAGAATCCGACTGTTGCTGGTACCTCAATGGTTGATAAAGCTGCTGATGCTGCGGCTGATCAACATAAGTAGTCTGTTCATGTAGAAGACTTAGGCACTGACCCTGAAAATACTGCTAATGACTCAAGCAGTACTGCTACGCCTGTGCCTCCTCAGCAGGCTCAACTAATTGATCTAGTTCACAAGTTGAATGAGGATAATCGTAGACAAATGCATCTTATGATGGATAAGAATCAACTGCAGACTGATATGGTGATTGAAAGCCGTTTTAAGGAAATTAAGGACTTACTTACTAAGGTTAAGGCGGTTGTGCAAACTGATGAGGAAACCCAGCGTGAAATAGACATTAAGCGCCGTGAGGAAGAACTTAGGTTACGAGAACTTAAGTTGCAGGAGCTGGAACTGAAACATAGGGAAGAGATGTTAGCAAAACCGAAGAAAGACCGAAAGAGGAAACATAGGCATGTGTCCTCTGATGAAAGTGAGACTGACTCCTCCGACCATCACGTTAAGGTGGGACGAGAGTGTACGTTTGTGGACTTTAAGAAATGCGGGGCTCGTACATTTGCTGGGTCATCAGATCCTGTAAAAGCCATGGACTGGGTTGCTAATATAGAGAAAGCGTTTAAACTCTCTAAGTGTAATGAGGAAGATAAGGTCACGTTTGCAACAGGAATGTTAGAAGATGGAGCTGGGCGATGGTGGAAGTCAATTAAAAATCCCATGTCTGATGCAATGGAGAAATCCATTACTTGGGATCAATTTAAGATTCATCTAAAGGAGAAATACTGCCCTCAAGATGTTAAACGCCAAATGGAGAAAACTCTGCTATCTTTTCAGTAGGGTACAAGATCCGTAACAGACTATGAGCTGGAATTTACGCGGCTCTCGCTATTATCAGATCACCCTGTCGATACTGATGAAAGACGAAGGGATCTTTTTGTGGATGGTCTGGATAGAGAAATTCGGAAGTTTGTGAAGTCTGGCAGACCAAGAAGTTATATTGAAGCAGTTGAAATTGCTAAGGTAGGTGAGCTTGAAATCTATCCGGAGCGAGCATGTCCTTTTATTGCCAAAGCTACCAAGAAAGAAAAATCTGAGAAATCGGGGAAGGAGAGAATGGAAAAGAAGAATGAAAGTTCGAAGAAGGGAGATAAGCAGTCTTCCAAGAAAGCTAAGTCATATGCTGTGACCTCGGCGCCAAAGCCTGCTTGTCCTCGCTGCAAGCAAATTCATGAAGGAAAATGCGATCCTGCGTTCGTTAAGTGCTACTGCTGCAGACAGAATGGTCACGATAGGTCAGAATGTCCCAAGCGTAGTGAGGCTTGTCATAACTGCATCACGTTGGGGCACCATGCTAAAGACTGTACTCGCCTCCGATTTGTTCCTCCGCCTGCATCTTCACCTCAGCAATCAGTCAAGGGTTCCTCTGCTCCGAGGAATCAACCGAGATCCTTCCAGATGACAGCCGATGAGGCAAAAGAGGCTGCTGACGTCGTCACGGGTACATTTCTTGTTAATGATATACCTGCTTTAATCCTATTTGACTCTGGCTCTAATCTGTCGTATGTGTCTGAAAAGTTTGCTAAACAGTTTGATTTTGCCCCTGTAATGTTACCTGTACCCTTAGACATAGAAACTGCTAGTTCAAGCTCTGTGACTGTAAATAGGGTCTTTCGTTCCTGTAAGCTAGTAATTGATGACCTAACCTCGGACATTGACCTGATACCGATGTGGATTAGAGAGTTCGATGTTATTATAGGAATGGACTGGCTAATGATGAATAATGCTGAAATCCTTTGTGCCAAAAGGATAATTAGAATTAGAACCCCCGAAGGAAGTGAACGATACGTTTATGACGATAGAAAAACTCGAGATTTAGGTCTCATTTCTGTAATGAATGCCCGAAAATGCCTATCCAAAGGTTGTTCCGCCTATTTAGCATATGCCATAGATGCTAAAGAAGATAAAAAGACCGTGTCTGATGTACCGGTAGTTCGAGATTTCCCTGATGTATTCCCGGATGACATTTCTGGATTGCCACCTGATCGTCAAATCGAATTCCACATTGACCTTGTACCGGGTGCAGCTCCTATCGCAAAAGCTCCTTACCGTCTTGCTCCGAATGAAATGAAGGAAATGATGAGCCAGTTGCAGGAATTATTGGAAAAAGGGTTTATTCGTCCGAGTACTTCTCTTTGGGGTGCTCCGGTTCTTTTTGTTAAAAAGAAAGATGGTACCTTTCGCATGTGTATCGATTATCGGGAGCTAAATAAAGTAACTATTAAGAACCGATACCCTCTGCCTAGAATCGACGATTTGTTTGATCAATTGCAAGGGGCTAGTTATTTCTCGAAGATTGATCTTCGATCTGGATATCATCAACTCAAGGTATTTGAGTCTGATGTACCGAAGACTGCATTTCGTACTCGATATGGCCATTTTGAATTCCTAGTAATGCCGTTCGGTCTCACAAATGCCCCGGCCGCATTTATGGACCTCATGAATAGGGTATGTAGACCAATGCTGGACAAATCAGTGATAGTCTTCATTGATGACATTTTGATTTACTCTAAGTCTGAATCTGACCATGCGATGCATTTGCGAGAATTGCTAGAATTGTTACGAAAGGAGCGACTCTATGCAAAATTCTCCAAATGTGAATTCTGGTTACGCCAGGTGCAATTTTTAGGACATATTGTCTCGGGTGAGGGAATAGCCGTGGATCCATCAAAAGTTGATGCGGTTCAGAAGTGGGAAGCGCCGAAAAACGTATCTGAAGTTCGAAGTTTCTTGGGTTTAGCGGGCTATTACCGAAGATTTATCTGTGATTTCTCCAAGATTGCAGTGCCTTTAACCAGTCTGACAAAGAAGGAGGTTAAGTTTGAATGGAATGAATCTCAAGAACGAGCCTTTGAGACTCTGAAGCGTAAGCTAATTGAAGCACCGGTTTTGGCCTTACCTGAGGGTAATGATGATTTTGTAGTCTATAGTGATGCTTCAAGGATGGGATTAGGCTGTGTGCTAATTCAGCGGGATAAAGTAATTGCCTATGCATCAAGGCAGCTAAAGGTGCATGAAAAGAATTATCCGACGCATGATTTGGAGCTTGCAGCCGTAACCTTTGCATTGAAGATTTGGCGGCATTATCTGTATGGGACCAGATGTAAATTATATACAGACCACAAAAGTCTGAAGTATATATTTGACCAAAAAGAGCTGAATATGCGACAAAGGCGATCTATGGAATTGATTAAAGACTATGACTGTGAGATCCTCTACCATCCAGGTAAAGCAAACATAGTAGCAGATGCCTTAAGCCGCAAAACCGGACAAGACCATTATACCCGATGTTATGCATTGACTTCTGTCGTTTTGGAGTCTGCTCTGCCTGAGTCAATAATTGCCGCTCAAACCGAAGCCATTCGGGATGAGAACTTGAAATCCGAACGTATGGTTACTTATGTGACCAAGCTGACCTTTGATAATCGTGGCCTTAGACGGTTCATGAATAGAATATGGGTTCCCAGACTAGGAGGTGCTCGTGATCAGATTCTGTCGGAGGCTCATATGTCAAAATTTTCGATACATCCTGGTTCTACTAAAATGTATCAAGATTTAAGAACGGAATATTGGTGGCCTGGAATGAAGAAAGATGTAGGTCGATATGTAGAAAATTGCATGACTTGTTTACAAGTCAAATCTGAACATCAGAAGCCGTATGGGGAACTACAACCATTGTGAATCCCGGAATGGAAGTGGGACCATATAACCATGGATTTTGTGACGAAGCTGCCCAGGACTAAACAGAATCATGACTCTATATGGGTAATAGTGGATCGACTTACTAAGTCAGCCCATTTCCTACCCATACGTGAAGATGAACGCCTCGAAAAGTTAGCAGAATTGTACATGAAAGAAATCGTGACTAGACATGGTGTGTCACTGTCTATAGTATCTGACCGTGACAGCAGATTTACTTCTCGCTTTTGGAAGGCCTTTCAGAATGGACTAGGTACTGAACTCAAGATGAGCACCGCTTATCATCCAGAAACCGACGGGCAAAGTGAGAGAACTATTTTGACTTTGGAAGATATGCTTCGCGCTTGAGTGATTGATCTCGGTGGTAATTGGGATACTCACCTTCCGTTTGTAGAATTTGCTTATAACAATAGTTATCACTCGACTATTGGTATGCCTCCATATCAGCTTTTGTACGGACGTCGATGCCGAACTCCAACTTGTTGGAGGGAAACAGGTGAACGCCCGATCTCTGGACCAGCTGTTTTGCAAGAAGCCCACGACCAGCTACAGTTGATTCGACAGCGAATTCAGACCTCTCAAGACAGACAAAAGAAGTATCATGATCGAAGACGTAAACCAATTGTGTTTGAGGTTGGTGATAAAGTGTTGTTAAAAGTTTCGCCAAGAAAAGGGATAGTAAGGTTCGGCAAACGGGGGAAGTTGAGTCCTCGATTTATTGGTCCTTTCGAAATTCTCGAGCGTGTGGGACTGCAAGCCTACAGATTGAAGGTGCCTGCCGAAATGTCTGGGTTACATGATGTATTTCACGTTAGTAATCTACGAAAGTGTTTGAATGACGTTGAAGCTGCAATTCCTTGGAAAGACGTGCAAATTGACGAGCAATTGCGATACGAAGAAGAGCCCGAGCGTATAATCGACCATAAGGTTTCGAAATTGCGCAACAAGGAAATCCCAATGGTGTTAGTTCAATGGAAATACCATAAGGGATCTGCGCAAACTTGGGAGCGAGAAGACGAGATTAGGCAAAAGTATCCGAAGTTATTCCTGTCTTGGTCGATTCCGAGGACGGAATCATTTTAACGGGGGAAGATTGTAACAGCCCGTAATTTATTAAATATAAATTACAGCATCAGACTTTGGATAATTAAGCAATTTTGTCCAATTATTAGTAATTAACCGAAAACAAGAATTTTAAATAGTTAATTATATTAAGTCATAATTAATTATGAAAATTGCCCCAAATTAGCTGAAATAAATTAAATAATTAAATTTAGCTAATTGACAAATTAAAAACGTGAAAATTTACGATATGGACTAAAATGAATAAAAGTTGGTCAATTCCAGAAATTCAGTAGAAAGACTGATTTTTCTCTATTTCCTATAAATAGAGCCTTTCCTCCTCATTTACATGGTTTAGCAATTTAGAACTCTCTCTCTCTCTCTACAACCTCACCTTCTCTCTAGCTTTTCTCCTAAACGGTTCATCGGATTCTCGTGATTTATACGTCAACGGATAGAGATCGCCGAGCTCTACAAGAATCTATCATTGCATGTTTGATTTCGTCCTGATTTAAGGTAAGATCGACCCCTTTTCTTCCTTTTGGTTCGGTTTTGAAAGAGCAAACTCGAAATTGCTCAAATCCTCTTCATTCGAAGCTGTTTTGCTCACGTTTAGGACCTGTTTTGGCTTGGAAATCGTCTATAATCGAAGGCTATAGCTTGGACGAAGGTTAGTGACTATTTCTCCCTCATTTATGTTCATGTTTAAGTTGATAAAACCTGGAAAATCGTTGAACAAAAAGAACAGATTCGAGAAATTCATGTCTAGACTCGAATGTAGGTTAATTCGAATCTAATCTAGAATCTAAGGCCTAATTCGAATCTAACCTAGAATCTAAGGCCTAATTCGAATCTAACCTAGAATCTATGGCCTAATTCGAATCTAACCTAGAATCTAAGGCCCAAGTTTCGAATCTAAGCACCTAGAATCTAATGACCAAGTTTCGAATCTAAGCACCTTAGAATTTAATGATCTAGTTCGAATCTAATCTCCTAGATTCGAATCTATATGGACTTCGAATCTATCTCCTTAGATTCGAAATTGAGGCTATTCGAATCTGTCTCCTTATACTTGAATCTGGTTTAGTTCCAAGCCAAAGTTAAATTCCTAAATCAGATTAAGTTATTGATCAACCTTATGTTATGTGTAAATGTAATTGAAAGTATCTTATGATTATGATAAAACTCATAAGTTTCAAGATTACATAACTGTTTTATGCACAACTAAATTAAAAGGCCCTGTATGAACCCTTAGAAATTGTATGTCATGTTTCACCTTGCTAGTAATATGATTGGCTTTGTTTCAAGGCCATATATCTGTAATTATATAGATCATATTAATCTGATATGAATTCTAGGATAAACCCTGGTATAGACTTGAGGGAGTTCCTGTTGATTTAATTGATCAATGATAAGAATAGACTCACTTTGGGACGATAGGAACTACCACAGACTCGACAAACAGGAAATGACAATAACCTGATCATATAATTGAGAATTATATAGGTCATGTTACAATCTCGACATTAATATGTCAGACTTGAAACTGAACTGCAGGAACCCACC
This sequence comes from Centrapalus pauciflorus, assembly GCA_020465985.1. Taxonomy (NCBI): domain Eukaryota; kingdom Viridiplantae; phylum Streptophyta; class Magnoliopsida; order Asterales; family Asteraceae; genus Centrapalus; species Centrapalus pauciflorus. Next base: position 227,404 of record JAANYP010008617.1, read on the forward strand.
GATTTGACAGAGTAAATTGAACTGCTTAATTCGTTAAGCACTATCTGACTAAGGACTACTGTGAGTGACAGATTTCATTAATTACTTGCATATGTTTCGATACTTATTGGTGAATGTTACTGAACTGTATGGAAACTTTTGTTATTGTTGCATGTTTCTTGAATACTTTATTGTATCATAGAGACTCACTTTTGATATTACTGAAGCTAGACACCTGAATTGCCTTGAATTGTATGTTCACTTTTACATTCTATGTAAATACATATCATGCTTACTGCTTACTTGACTGTTGATACATTGCCTCTGCATACTGCATAATCTGATCGGACCGAATGCGAGATCTCCATTCACAGGAAGGAATTCTGCAGATTCCTTTCCTATCCGACTCGTTTCCATACACATCCCGTAGGGCTTCGGCCTTACACACGGGAATACAGATTGGGTTGACTCCCAAATCTTTTGCCGTCTCTGACGTGTTGACTTGCTGACATGAGCTGATAGTATGTTATATATGTATGGTAACTAATGGTACTCTGTTAACTCACTAAGCTATGTTAGCTTACTCTGTCATGACAACTCTCTTTTCAGGAAAAGCTGATAAGGCCAAGACTAAGGCAGGTAGTTCGTCCCAGGCTAAGTGAATCTGGATACTTGATGATTGCAGACCCTTGGACTTATTGCTGATGCCTATTTTGAAAAGATATTTGAGGTCTCGGATAGCTTGTTCAGTCTTCCGCACTCTGATTGAAGATTTTAGAAGCTAGTTTTGATAACCATTTAATCTTTAATATATTTTTGTAATTAAGTATTCAGGTAGATGGACCTGTGGTATCAGACAATAGTAATATTTATTACTTAATGAAATGTACTTATATGACGTGTACTGTTTCGTGGTAACTTGGATGTTACATTACCTCGGTGTCTGAATCTGATAACTCCTTTCCACGACGATACTTTCAACATCACGCGGTCCCCGACACTGAACTCAAGCTCAGTCAGACGACGATCGACATAACTCTTCTGCCGGCTCTGTGCCACTCTCATATGCTCACGGATAACCGCCACCTTGTCGCTCGTTTCCTGTAATAACTCGGGTCCACTGATAGGTCGCTCGCCGACCTCGCCCCAACACACCGGGGTTAGGCACTTACGCCCATACAGTGCCTCGAACGGAGCCATCTTGATGGAGGAATGGTAGCTGTAGTTGTACGCAAACTCGACCAACGGCAAGTGAACGTCCCAACTACCACTGAAATCGATCGCACAAGCTCGGAGCATATACTCGAGAGTCTGATTCGTCCGCTCTGTCTGCCCGTCTGTCTAAGGTCTGTACGCCGTACTCAACTGAACTCTTGTACCCAGCTCGCGCTGAAAGCTCTGCCAGAACCTCGAAGTAAACCGCGTATCTCTATCGGACGTAATCGACATCGGAACGCCGTGCCTCGAAACTATCTCACTGATGTACAACCGAGCCAACTGGTCCATAGTGATGGTGCCTCTCACCGCCAAGAAATGAGCACTCTTAGTCAACCGATCTACAATCACCCAGATCATATCATTGCCTCGAACGGTGCGCGGATTTCTGACGATGAAATCTATCATGATATGATACCACTTCCACTCTGGGATCTCTAGAGGCTGCAAATGCCCGTGAGGCTTCTGATGCTCGGCCTTAACGCGCAAACAAGTCATGCACTCCTCGACATATCGGCCCACATCTCTCTTAATCCCTGGCCACCAGTAGAACTCGCGTAGATCTCTATACATTTTGGTGCTCCCGGGGTGGATGGACAATCTCGACCGGTGCGACTCATCTAAAATCAGCTGCCGCAGATTACCGACTCTTGGAACCCAGACCCGGTCATGGAATACATATAAGCCTCTGCTATCTCTGCTCAACACCTCAAGCTGCCCTGCAAGTCGCTCTCTCTTCACATTCTCCGCCCCGCAAACCCTCTAACTGAGCATGCCTCAGACTCTCCACAAGAGTCGATGTGACCTCGAGCCTCGCTGCTCGGGAAACCACTGTCTGACCGCACACCTTGCGGCTCAACGCATCGGCCACCACATTGACCCTACCAGGATGATACTGAATCTCGCAGTCATAGTCTTTCAATAACTCAAGGCTGCGCCGTTGTCTCATATTCAGCTCCTTCTGACTGAACAGGTACTGAAGACTCTTATGATCTGTATATACCACAAACCGTGAACCGTACAGATAATGACGCCATATCTTCAATGCAAACACTATCGCGTCCAACTCAAGGTCATGCACGGTATGATTCTCCTTGTAAGTCTTCAGCTGTCGCGACGCATATGCAATCACCTTGCCTCGCTGCATCAGAACACAACCTAAACCGGTACCCGATGCATTGCAATAGACTACGAAATCCTTTGTACCCTCGGGCAATGCTAATACTGGAGCCTGACATAACCGGGATTTCAGTTCTCTGAATGCCGAATCCTGCTCATCGGACCACGCAAAAGGAACGGACTGCCGTGTCAATCTCGTTAACGGCCTGGCAATCCTCGAGAAGTCCTGAATGAAGCGGCGGTAATACCCGGCTAATCCCAGAAAGCTACGAACCTCAGGCACGGTCTTCGACGGCTCCCAACTCATCACGGCCTCTATCTTCGCCGGATCTACTGAAATACCCTCGGCGCTCACAACATGTCCCAGAAACTGGACCTTACGCAACCAGAACTCGCACTTGGAGAACTTCGCATAAAGTCGCTCCTCTCGCAGCACGGTCAAAACCTCTCGCAAGTGCTGCTCGTGGTCCTCGGCACTCCTCGAATATATCAGGATGTCGTCGATAAAGACAATCACAAATCGATCCAACATAGATCTACACACCCTGTTCATCAAATCCATGAATGTCGCGGGTGCGTTAGTCAGTCCGAAGGGCATAACTAGGAACTCATAATGGCCGTATCTTGTCCGAAACGCAGTCTTCGGCACATCCTCGTCTCGAACTCTCAACTGATGGTACCCTGACCTCAGGTCTATCTTCGTAAAGAAGCTCGAACCCTGTAACTGGTCGAACAGATCGTCGATACGTGGAAGCGGATAACGGTTCTTCACCGTCACTTTATTCAGCTCTCGATAGTCAATACACATCCGCATAGAACCGTCCTTCTTCTTTACGAACAACACGGGAGCTCCCCACGGGGACGAACTCGGACGGATAAATCCACGATCAAGCAATTCCTGAAGCTGCGACATCATCTCTCTCTCTCATCTCAGTAGGTGCCAGCCTATAAGGCGTCTTCGCAATAGGCACCGCTCCAGGGATAAGGTCGATACGGAACTCGACCTGACGATCTGGCTATAACCCAGGCAATTCCTCTGGGAATGCCTCAGGGAACTCTCGAATTACGGGTATATCCGCTAGGGTCTTCTTTTCTAATCTGGCGTCAACGACATAAGCCAGAAAGGTCTCACACCCCTTCGCAACATATCTCTGAGCTCGGGCCATCGAAACAATACCGATCTCGCCTCGGCGCCTCTCGCCATACACTATCACAGTCTCACTGTCTGAAATGGGTATCCGGGTCATCTTCTTCGCACACAGAATATCGGCCTCTGCCTGGCTGTCATCCAGTCCATACCCACTATCACGTCAAAACTGCTAATCTCTATCGGCAGTTAATCAATCAAAAACCGGTGAGCATCAATCTCTAAAACACAATCTCGGAATACTCGACTCACTAACGCAGTACTACGATCTACTCTCTCAACAACCAACGACACAGATAAAACAGTAGGAGGCACAGAAAAGTAGGCACAAAACACAACAGATACATACGAGCGATCCGCTCCAGAATCAAATAAAATACGAGCACTAAGCCCGTTCAGGATGTACGTACCGGAAACAACATCTGTGGACTCGCGGGCCTCCTCTGCCGTAGCTTGGAATACCCTGCCTCGACCTCTAGGTGCTGACTCTCGGCGGCTAGAAGATGAGGGCTCTGCTCTGGTCCCGCTAGTGCTCGCTCCCTGCACTGCTGGCGGCGTATCCGGACAGTTTCTCACAATATGACCTGGCCTCCCACAGCGGAAGCACAGGGAATCTCTCGAAGTACATGTAAAGGAGGTGTGGCCATACTGACCACAACGGTAACATCGGGGTTGCTCTGGCATGCAAGGACCGGAATGACGACGACGGCACCTCTAACAGTCTCTCTCTCCAGCTGAACTGTCTGCCCGACTCCCTGATGGCTGGGACCCCTGCCCCACGCTGCCCTGACTCTGACTAGGAGCGCTATAACGGGAAGTCTGCCCCTGACTCTGACTGGCCGTCCCCGACCCCTGATACTGCCCTGACCTCCGGGACCTGCGATCTCTGCCCCTATCTCGATTTCTACGGAATCCTGAACCCTGCCCCTGAACCTGCTGCTGCTCAGGCTGCCTCTCTCTCTAGAACTCCTACGGGTCTCGATAATAGCTATGGGACTGCTCGGACGTCCCTGTCCTCTGTCTCTGGGATGGAGGCTGGCCCCTCTGCCTCTCAATTTCTCTCTCTCGGACTCGAGCCAACTGCAAGGCTCTCGCAAATGTAGGAGTGTCGTGAAGCCTAACAAACTCCCAAATGTCCGACCGCAAACCATCAATAAAGGCATCAGCCTTACGAACCTCTGAATCCACATGCTGGGGTGCAAGCTGGGCATACTCATTAAAACGGTCTACATACTGCTGGACCGACATGCTACCCTGCTGGAGATGTAGAAAACGGCGCTCCATCTCACGACGCTCATCTCGGGGAATATACTGAAGCTTGAAAATAGCACGGAACTGATCCCACGACATGGCATAAGCTGCAGCTGTAGTCATAGACGACTCAATGGACTTCCACCACTGTGAAGCCCCTCCCTTCAGCAAATAGGCTGCATAACCGACCATATCACGAGGATCGACATGGGCAACTCGAAATGCCGCCTCTATCTCTCTTTCCCAAGCCATAGCCGCACCCGACTCACCACCGCCTCGGAACTGAGGTGGGACTCCCGCCATAAAGTCCTTAAAGGACCCACCTCGCGGAGCAGAAGAAGAAGATGCCCCAACCCCTGTCTCGACACTCGTAACTGGCGGCGGATCAGATCTCTGTCGCTGCTGATCTCTCTCTCTATAAAACTCAGTCAGCACTGCTAACATCTCTGACCGGCGGATATACTCATCTCCCGCTGGTCTCTCGGGCCCAGATCCCTCGCCATGATCTGCCATAATCACCTGCACATATCACAAAGGTAAGATAACAGATCGACCACCCAGCGTTATACAATAAGCTAGGTCAGTTAATTCCGCTAAACTCAGTCTCAGGGAAGAATCCCACGGATCTGAACACGGTAAGAGCTCAAGCATCCACTGATACTCAATACTGAAACCACAAGCTCTGATACCAAGCTGTAACATCCACAATTCTCACACCAATGCCACGTCAATACAATACACAGGTGGCAATATCACAATCATCTCAAAATGCACATGTCACAGGATTAGCAGAAAACACTGTTAATTAAAACTTTAATACAGAAGTCATACATCATGTCATAATCTGATACTGATACATAAACACAACTGAATACTGTTAACATACATAGGTAGACCAGATACAACAGTTTTCAAAGCTAATATTGACAAGCAGCAGATTACACAAAACTCATCAATGAACCCGGCTCCTATTTCGGCGGCTGCTGTGACTGAGATCCCACAGTATGGCTGCCTGAGACACGGAAGACTCGAAAACATAAGTTGGACAGCTCGTGAGTACGCGAGGGTTAGACACTGCAGATAAGAACACATAGCATACACAACACAGATAGCTCATTTCACATAACACAATCTCGGTACACACACATCTCTGCTCAAGAGGGGACGCCGTTCCCCAGCTAACAGGCCGCACACAGCAGCGGTTAGCTACTCAATAGACACAGGAGCGACCTGACAATAAACACTGCTGTATATATACAGTCTCATATCTCGTGACTGGTTAGGGACAGTCAGCCTGCGCGACCACATATCGCGGACACCTGCAACTCAAACACATATAGCACGTATAGGGTAGAGAAACTCATACCTGCGCGCTATCACAGTCTCATACACACACACACACACACATATATATCACAATCACGTAGATGACTCGAAAGAATTCACGTGCGTTTGAAAAGAACTCGAGTACTCACCGACTACCCGATTTCGACTTAAAACCCGAAACTCTTAATGTGGCTCGGCTCGTGATCGGCTAGAACCTGTAACGCCACGAATCTCATATATTAACACAACCCTCAATAACCGAACAACTTAAATTAAACATAGTCATCATAATCGATTTAAACCCGAAACACGCCCCAAACGAATAACCGACTCTTAAAATCCCTTTACGAGACTCCCACCGAGACTCGAAACCCCGGATAATTCCACCCAACACTGCCCCAAAGGAACCCGACCAATTAACGACCCAAGACTCCCTCATATTGACCAAACCGGATTTTCCCTGCAGGCTGCGGCTCGCGCCGCGCCCCCCCTGCACGTCACGCCGCGCCCATGCCCTCCTGCGCGTCGCGCCGCTTCCCCCTGCGCGTCGCGCCGCGACCAGGCGCCTGCACCCACCCCTGCTCTTCGATTTCCATGGCTGAACTAGGAGAATCTCATCTTCCCAAAACCAATTCCAGCAGCAAATATACACTAAAATCATATATATCAAACCCATAACTACCAAAACTCAAAACCCTCACCGTACACCTACATAACTCAATTTCCAACTCATAAAAACATGGATTCTTACCTCCAAACCTCAAGAACACAAGGAGATGAAGAAGAAGGAGCTATTCCTGCAATTCCACACCCAAATCTGAATTTGCAATATAATTCTGCTGGAGCTTCTCTCAATTCACACACACACACCTTTAAGTTTAGATAAGATAATGAAGGGATAAGGTCACATATACGTATATATATCCGTTTCCTCAATTAAGCAAGTCCCGAACCCACTAAATCCGAACCCGATTTCACTTTTTCACAATTAATATCATTAGAACCCAATTAAATCCACGATCTCAATGATTATAATAATCCACTAATAATTAGCTCGGAGACACGTATCACTCGGTCTCGACACGTTTAATCCACGAAACGGGATTTAATTGGAACACACAACAATTATTAAAATAAAGAGCCAATAAATTAAATCCACGTACCAGGCTCAAATCCGGGATGTTACATAAAATATTAAATTATTCTAACATATTAAGTATTTTAATTAAATATACTATATAACTAATTTAATATAATATTTTTAAGTAATAGTTTTCAAACATTTCATATTACAAAACAAATAATCTTAAAATGACAATGAGAATTATGAGATGAGTGACCAAAGATCTCAATTTTCATCTCCCATCAAATTCCATTGGGGAGTAAACTCTTGTCCCATCCCGACCGCATTAGGTATTGGATGATTCCTACCGAGAGATCGTGTTTCTTTTATCATTCTAAAAATTAATAAACTTACACTGCAATTTACAGTTTACTTAAAAACATATGTATATGAATTTAATTTTTTTTTTATCTAAATATCATTTTAGTTAGATACATAGATAACTAAAAGTTTATAATAAAACTAAAATAAATGTCTTATGTAAGGGGCTTATAAAACATATTAAAAGAAATAAAATAAGATAATTTAGCAATACAAAGTTATATATAGATAATTGATAATTTATATAAACCGTTGTAACTACCCTAAAATCTAACCAGGTACATGAAATTTTCTCATTTGATAATTTGATTAATAATATTGAGTTAGACGAATCAAAATCAATCAAGTTTTAAAGTTGGTTGAAATGTGAAAAGACCGCAAAATAACTAATTTAAGGGCTTGAATTTATAAAAATATTACCCTTCACCAGCCTGTTAGTTAATATCGATTGCAATAGTATAAATACTAAAATGTTGATTACTATAATGGGTATCGGATACTAACTCACCAAACGACATACTAACGTATGTAAAACCATGTCCCCTGCTTTCAATACTTCATTTTAAAGAAAGTTTTTATATATGTGGATGTGTTTAAGGTTATAGCATACTTGGAGCCTTCATCATCTTCATCACCATAGTTAATCAAACTGCCTTAAGTTTAAGGTGAAGTTCTAATTAATTTTGCGAGATTTTATTGTATGAACTTGTGGCGAATTGTAAGAAACATGTTTTAATGTTTGGGAGGATTTTTTTTTTCCTGCTTAAACACGTTAAAAATCAAATTGGGTGTCAAATCGAAGCTGTAGGAAACTAGAACTAAACCAGGGAACTCTTGCAGTGTACAAATGAAGTTCAATTATTCAACCGGTAACTTTATAGAAATGTATCAAACTGATACGAAAAACAAAATATGTGTATCACATCAGTATTAAAAAAAAGTTTATGTATCATATGGATACATTTGAAAAAGTACATTCATATTATGCAACATTAACCTTACTTTGAAAGTATCAAACGTGTGAAAATATGTCATAAAATTATAAAGATTTTAATAACATCATAATGACCTAACCTCACCTGGTCTATGTCACATCTAACCTACTTATTTTGTCACCTTAATTAAATTGGACATCAAATGGTTTGAATACGGGATTTACCACTATATTGTTTAGAATTACATTTTGTTAGTTATTATTTGATTATTTTAAAACCAAATGTTAATAAATATTTTATTCTTAATTACATCTATAATCCTTTTTTTAAAATGCATCAATAATCGCAAGAAAGTGTGTACGAAGTTGCAACCCTCCTAGTTTTTTTTTTCCTATAAAAGCGCAAGGTTTATGCTTTGTTCAAACTTCAGACTAAAGTAAGTGTGAAAATACTAAATAATAGAAATATTTATTTATTTGTTTTTTTTAAAAGAGAAACAATATAGCATCCAAATTTGATGGAATTAAACCAAACATTTAACTTCAAAATATTAATTATTGAGATACTAATGGAGTACCTTTGCGACCACAGCACTTTCTATCGACAATAAAAGAAGAACGAACCACTTACCTTTCTGTCCAATAGGCATGAATGTATATATAAATTGAGAATTTATATCTTTTATGACTAAACTAGTTTATTATCCGTGTATTACGCGAATATTTTATATATACATATATATATATATATATATATATATATATATATATATATATATATATATATATATATATATATATATATATATATATATATGGAGGTTCAATTGAGAACTTTTATGCATCGAGGTACAAAAGAACATATATCATCCATTAGATCAAAAGATTGTATGGATTAGATTGATGGCAAAAGGGTAAATAGTTGGACAATTTTATGCATCTTGTGCATTATGAAAACAAACAAGGAAGGACATTTTGGGGAATGTGCATACCTCATTAAATTTAATATTTCAACAAATAATCAAATAATAAATGTTAAATAAATTCAATTGATGCATTTCCAAACTCAACAAAAATTACACAAATTCAAAAAAGATGATGGAGATCGATGCATTTCATCGTTAATCGTGTTTATCTATGCATCGTGTTCAAAAAAGACGAATTTAACAAAAAAAATACACAAATTCATTTATGTATCGTGTTCGTCGTTCAAATTCTTCATTCATCTATGCATTGTGTTCAACTTGTTCATCATTCATCTATGTATCGTCATTGTTCATCATCCATTTATGTATCATCATTTTTTGTTGTTCATCGTTCATCATCCATCATCCATCTATGCATCGTCATTGTTCATCTTCCATCTATGCATCATCATTATTCATCCATCTATGCATCGTGTTTTTCATATTTATCATCGGTTGCATCTCTTGTTCATGTTCATCATCATCGTTGTTCATCGTTAATCTTCGTTTTCAAATCATCATCACTATGAAAATTATGAAGAACACAATTAGAGAGAAAGGGAGAGAGAGAGAGAGATAGAGAGAAATGGGGAGGAAAATGAGGAATGTAGTTAATATGATATTTTAATTCAAAACGTAACTCCTAATTATTTTTTAATGATATTTAAAAATTAATTAATTTCATATATTTAATTTTCCAAAAATGTCCTTTGTGCACCCTTGTTAAATTATCCAGGCCTAACCACATTACCCTACCTTATCTCATCCATTGCAACCCCCCTCTCCCCACCTTTACCCTACCGTCTTACTCCATCTTACTTTTACCCCACCCCGCCCGTCGCACATTCACATCCTATCGTACCTAGCTGTTTAACCCTACCCAACGTTATCCTATCCTAATCTTGTTATTTACACTACCACCTATGTCCCTATCAAGAATCAACACATTTTGTGATCCTCTGTTTAACTTTTTATTCTTGTCAAACAGAAGAATCAATTCTTCGTTTCCAAACTAACCCTTTCTCTGCAATCCTTTGTTTGAACATCTTGTGCTTGACATTTATTTCCAAACAAAGCATGTAAAATTAGTGATATTGGTTGCACTGACCATACCTCGATGCCGACAATCAGTGTTTTGGTTTAACACTCCAGCATACTATTCGATTGAATGTTTCTTTCTTTCTTAATTTTTTTTTGTTTTTGGACATAAAAATTCATATGTTTAATTATTTAATAAGAAAAATCTAATTATCAAGAGGAATCGAGGGCGAAAAATAAAAAAGCTCGAGAAGAGGAATTAGAAAGTTGTGTCTTTTTTGAGAACATGAGTTGTTTATTAGAATTTAGAATAATGATCATTAAAAACTACCGAAGAAAAATCTAAAGGAAATAAAATACTAAAACATGTGACTCGAACTTGTTTCTTTTCTTAAAATAGTAATACTCTTAAACCATCGATATTTTATACAAATTTACATACCACAAACTATAACGTATACCTATACTTTAGCCTATTTGTTTGATTTTGATCATACCCTACACAACCCTAAAGGCCTAACCCAAATATACTATTGGCTTATAAAGAGGATAGGGTTATTACCTATTTTGATGCCCAAAATTTTGATGACGTCATGAGGTCATGGCCAACCTCTAGGATCTTTTCTTTTTATAAACACACCATATGTTGGTGATTTAGCAATATCAATCATTTTAGATAATCGGATTTAACTAAGGCTAAAGGATTTCACATTAAGCTTTAAAACGAGTTTAAAAGTACATCGTGTAGCATTGTATAAGCTAACATTATCTCAGGCCTAACAAATGGTGAAGCCTAAAGGTAGAGGTGTGCAAAAAATTCAGAAAACCAAATAACCCGAAAAACCACCCAATCCAAAACCGTTATGGGTAAAACGGTTTGGATAAATTGGGTTTGGGTATCGGGTTTCGGTTAAAACCGAAAAATAGTTTAGTTATTTGGGCGGATTTGGTTTCAATTTTTCTATTTGGCGGGGCCCCAAAAACCGAATAATACAAAAGAAAAGAAACTTAATATATCTTTTATATGTATACTCATCTTAAATTGTCAATATTTTAGCCCATTAAAACAAAAACCCAAATTAAGGTGATGCAATGGTGACCAAGTTCAATATTTTAGCCCATTTGTTTTATTTATTTTTATTGAAGATAGTAAATTCAAAAATTTTACGTAATTTGTAATATTGTAGAGCTCGACAAAGAAGATAACCGTAAAAATAAAGGTGATGCAATGAATTTAATATATCTTAAAAGAAAATAAAATATTGTAGAGCTCGACAAAGAAGACAACCGAATAACACAAAAGAAAAGAAACTTAATATATCTTTTATATGTATCAACTCATCTTAAATTGTCAATATATAGATGTTTTATTAAGTTTGGTTTACCCAAACCCAAACCACATTACCCGAAACCCAATTAACCCAAATAGTAATGATTTGGTTTGTGGGTAAGTTAGTCGAGATATCCCAAACTGAATAATCCAAGCCGAATAACCCAAATAACCAAAAAACCACCCGAATAACACCCTTACCTAAAGGTTTGCATCTATTGTTTATTCGTGTTTGTTTTTATGGTGTCATAGTATCGCTAGAACGAATAACCATTTTGATTTTCGATTTATCCAAATGTAAAAGACAACCAAACAAGCTAATTTTAATGTTTTAGTAGAAAAAACAATGTACCATTTCGATTTCCAATTTAACAAAATCAACGAACCAATTTAATTCGAATGTTTTCATTAAAAAAATGGTATATATATATATATATATATATATATATATATATATATATATATATATATATATATATATATATATATATATATATATATATACTAGTAGATGGTTTTTATTGTATTTATTTTTTGTTTCTAATTGATTAAAAATATTAATATTTTTATTATATTTTTATACCTATTTGTTTCATTAAAATAAGGAGTTTTTAATAATTTATAATTAGAGTGGTCAAAAATATAAAAATGACAAAATGGGTATTTTAATTAAAGTTAATAGATAAGGAACAATGTTGAATGTAAACCTTGACAATGATAAATTGATAACTAATTCTGAAAAATTGAAAGTCTAGAGACTAAATCTAAAACTTAATACAAATTACAGAGGCTGCATCTGTAAATACTGGAAATTGTAGGAAATACTTAACACAAACTACAGGGGCTGCATCTGTAAATATTGGAAATTGGAGGAAAATGGCAAAACGGCGTCCTAAGGCACCAAAACGGTGCGTTTAAGTATGCCTAATGTAAATTATAGTAATGTAAATCATATAACATATAGTTAAAGAACATGCATGTGTCAGTATTTGAATCTTAGATACCTGTTATAGGATCTGTGTCACCAATCGCAAGTTGCCATCACGACAACATGGATGTTTTCACATATGATAAAGTGAGTAGAAAGAATTCCAAAGTAGTTTTGTGGAATCTTGGACACATATTCTTCAACCTTTCAAAGAAATTCCTCTCATCCTAAAAGCCATCTCCTTTTTTGTTTGGCAGTCATCCTAATTGACTATTCTACTAAGCCAAAGCCAAAAGGGTCTTTTGCTTAGTGCTACATGATATAGTGGAGTAAAAACAATGCAATCCTATTAAATTTGACTCCACTTATATAATAATCACTTCGTGATTAAATATAATAATAGTAAACTTTTATTTTTAAAGTCTAAAAACAAACACACGCATCAGTAAAATCTGTTCCTAAATCTATGCAGTTTTATTCATTATAGGATTTGAACTCCTAACCTGAGTCTTGAAATGCAGGTGAATACATTGGTACCGCTGTGCTACAAACCATATGATAAATGAAGGGTTTGGTGACCGAGAAGCTCTGAAAACAATCCTTGTTTGGGTGAAGTTCTCAAAACAAAAGTCCTCATCTCTCTTTTGACAGAGGAGAGACTTTATGTAGCTGGTGGGGTGGGTAAGCCATTGTATGCTGACCTAGAAAGTAAGATACACTTACAATATTGGTTAATTTTTTTTTTAATTAGATATAAAAAGATATGGATATGAAAAATATATAAAGTTTATGTGATAAATTTGATTTAGTCACAAAAATCAAATAAAATAACATTAAAATGTAATCATGAAATTTGGGAAAAAGATTATTATCAAAATAATGGGTTTTAATGGGTATTTTTAATATCAACCCTGCAAAAACAAGTATTGTGATTAACGTTTTCTTTGTTATAAAAGCACTAAAAAAAAGTTAATGGATAAATGTGTTATAAATCAAATTAGGGATAATTACTAAAATAGCCACATATCACCAGTGGCGGATCCAGAAAATTTTTTCGTTGGGGGCATGAAGTTTTATAAGGTATTCGTCGTGTTAATTTTCCGGAACACATAGGCTAAAAATCGTCAAATTTATGCACATCGTTGGGGGCTTTTCCCCCCGCTTCCTTCAATGTGGATCCGCCCCTGCATATCACACTCATTTATCACTTTTTAGCCATTAAATTTTCTTTTACCAAAATAGCCACACTTTACGTTACCACATTTACGTGATATGTACTTTTTATTCATATTTTAATGCATTAAGTTACAAAAGGTGTTTGGTAACGTAAATGCTTGTACTTTACGTGACCACTTTTTATCATTACATTTTTATAGGGAAGGGGCATATTTTTAAAAGTGGTCACGTAAAGTACAAACATTTACGTTACCAAACACCTTTTGTAACGTAATGCATTAAAATATGAATAAAAAGTACATATCACGTAAATGGTGGCTATCACGTAAATGTGGTAACGTAAAATGTGGTTATTTTGGTAAAATGAAAATTTAATGGCTAAAAAGTGATAAAGGGGTGTGATATGTGGCTATTTTAGTAATTAACCCATCAAATTATGTTAAATATTACACTTAACCCTACTAATATGATTGTGATCACCACGACACGAATACACGGAGGTCAATAAGTTTTATCTCACTTTTTGAAATGTATTCGTGTCGTGTATTCATGTCGTGTCGTGTCTCTCACAAACTTGTATATTCGTGTCTCCAGTTACCAGATCTACTTAAATGGGCAATCTTTATTGACAGAAACCTTTTAAATATTGTGTAGATGATGTTATGGTAATATTATATTAAAAAATTATTTGTTGAATATATAGACTTTTATGTCCATTTATCTCTCAATGTTATATGTGATGTTAAAAGTTATATCAAACTATTCCATAAATTATCAATGGATAAATAAATTTATTAATTATGTAAATTACTCGACCATAACATAGTCATCAGACATAAAAAGAGTCGTTATTTCATTACTGGTTGTTGAATGATATATCGATTGTTGTTACGAACTTAGAGACTCGTGGTGAGGAGTCGGCCCTTGTGCTTTCTTAAGGCAGCATGTGGTACTGACCATACGGTGGAATGAATATATATATATATGGAAATTTAGTGATTATATTGTTTTTCTAACCATTAAAATAAAAAATACGCTAATGAAGTTTATAGTGTTTATCAAAATGGAAAATTATGTAAAAATCATCGAAGTATTAAAAAATTTCGATTAAGTCCCCTTTTTATTTTATTTTTTCTGAATCGAAATATTTTTATATACTTCGATGGTTTTTTTGCATAATTCTCCCTTATCAAAACTATAATATCAATTACTCAAATTTCCTTTTTATTTTACTCGATTGTTCATAACAATTAACAAACATCGCTGGTGTTTCTTATATTTTCTTTCCATGTTAGTTCCATAACAAACATACGGTCGATAACATAGGTTCTGTTTTTGGGCAAGGTTCTCTCTTTGGGCTTTGGGCTTTGGTATTTGTACTTGTATCTTTTGGGCCTTACAAATATAAAGAAGAGCTTATATTATATTCTCGGATGACAATTTTGACCCACTCAACCAAGCAGGTCGAACGAGTCGACGAAAAAAACATAAAAATTTAACATAATCTTGAAAGTTTTTTCGAAAATTAATTTATTTAATTCATCATTTTCTAGAATTTTATTTTTTTTTAAACAAAATTATGTTCTAACTTACTTTTTTATTACGATACATTTTTACCATTCCGTATGTTTGGCCCATTGGGTTGAAAATACCACCCCTAATCAATATATTCATTTTCAAACGTGGATATTGTTCAATTAACACTAAAACATGCATGCGCGCAGCTTAAGCTGACAGGTAAGCAACTGACTTATTTCATTACTTTATATATAATATATAACATTTGTTTTTCTTTAATAACTTTTGATATATAATATCTTATTACCACCAAAACTATATAATATATAATATTATCGCATTGTTTTTAGCGACATTTTGATATAAATTTTATTACCGCTAAAACTATTTTCATTAAACAGACAGATATGTTGCTGACATATTTTTTTATTTTGTATATAATATATGACTGTTTAATTTTTTAATTATAACCTTTAAGGCTTTGATATATTATCGATATATTTATTAGAAAACTTGATTATTGTGTTAAGGAGCAGTGTAGCACACAGGCAGGCAACTCAAGTTTATTTTGTTTTCTATATATATAATATATAACAATTTTATTTTTCTAAAACTACTTTCGATATATTTTTTAAAATTTTGAATATATCATTATGATCACATTGTTCTTCTTTAGATTTCGATTTAAAATTTAATATCCTCGAAACTATTTTCATTATGTATGCATCTGACCTCTTTTTTATTTATATACGATATATAATTGTTTTGTTTATCTGCTACAACTTTTGATCGCAGCCAGACTGCTCAAGTTGACCGGTAAGCAGCTGACTCATTTTATTACTTTATATATAATATATAACATTCTTATTTTTCTATAATAATTTTTGATATATTGTGTTTTCTAGAAGTTCAAATATATCATTGTGATCGCTTTCACATTTCAATATAAAATTTAGTACCGTTGGAACTATTTTCATTTAGCAGATAGGTACGCTGCTGATCTAATTTTTATATTTTTATATATGGTATATAATTGTTTTATTTTATGTTAAAACCTTTGATATTATATTTTGTGAAACTTCACATATATCATTATGATCATATTATTTTTATCTGCATTCTGATATAACATTTTTTCTATCGTCCGAACTACTTTTAAAATGGAAAAAAATATTTATTGTTTGGTTATTATCCTGCTGCAAAGCGCGGGTTAAACAAACTCGTTATGTTAAAAAATTCTTTAACGATCAGACAACAAAAAATATAAGGATTTGTGGTTCATCATGGAAAACGGTAGCTTAATCGATTTAGTACGAACCCATAACTAATCCTTTATTAGGGTGCATTTGATACAATGAACTTATAAGAAATGGGAACATGAAAGAATGAAGGATTTATATGATTATATATTACTCATATGTTTTGTATTTATTTCTTTGATTGTCAACACGGATGACAATTTCAGCCCAATCAAGAAGAACAGGTCATACTGATTGATGAGCAAAAGTCTTAAATATGACATAATCTGAATTTTTTTCAAAGAACAGTTTGTTTAATACACCGTTTTATAAATTTTCGTATTTAGAAAAAGCTATGATTTAGTTTAATTTTTTATAACGGATCAATTTAAATCGTCCGGCCCGTTAGCCCGTTGGGTCAAAATTATCACCCATAATTGTCAATAAATGACAACGACAATCAGATTAACATTAATAGTGAATTCCAAAATGTGAGAAACTGAATAAACACTATAAATGGGGCTAAAGCAAAAACGGAATCCAATTTTCTTGGTTAGTATATTCTTATTCTCATGGTTAGAAATTTAATACAAGTCTATTTGCATTCATTCATTGTGATTCCAACGTACTAAACACACCCTTAATTCATACATTTCATATTAAACTCCTATCACATCGGAAATCATACGCATAGAACACAATATAGTGATTGGTCAACTCTTTTCTGGTCTTTGGTTTGCAAATCGAAAGTCTAATTAGGAGCAATCTCGGATGTAATTTTTGGTTTTTTGTGACTTGATCTTGTTTCTTGGCTAATCTACATCTTGGAGAGAGAGTTCTTCTTATCATTTGTGTTAATAATATTGACTTTCAAGAAGAAGAAAAAAACAACATTTGAATGCATGTATCATTAAAAAATGTACATATTCTTTCAAACTTATTTGCACAACTTTGTTTTGATAACAAAAACACACTTATGTCTTTTAAGAAAATAATTAGTTTCTTTGCTTTTAATAAAGGGAACATTACATAAAAAACCAACATACTTTTGATATTTTTCGATTAAGATCCTGTACCAAAAACGTTTTTTACATGATTTTCCCAATAATAAATACACACATAATTTAAAGATGGGAAAGTAATTAGAGCTGCATTATTGTTAATCTTCGCAATATGAATATTAGAGATTTAAATGATAGGCTGGGAGATCGTTGTTAATGGGCATTTAGGGGGTTGTGCCCCCAAAATTTTGTATCTTATATGTATATTTTGTAGTAATATTATAAAGGTGACCTTGAAAATTTTGTTTTTTTAAAAACATTTTGAAGGACTTACTTGAAAATTCAACATAGAATTACTTCGACCTCCGGTCTGAAACCATTCAAGTTTTCATTATTGATGATGGGTGTCAAAATCTTGACTTTATTCTCCAAATTAGGTTGGTCAAAAGGTTGATGCACAGACAATCCCAACCGACTCACGTCAGACCGCCCAGACCCATCATGATAGATCGAGGTAATGGATTGTCATTAGCTCTCAAAGATTGAAGTACTGAATGTTAAAATAAAAAAATTGTTGCTATAATCTTGCTTTCATTTCCATGGCAAATTTAGGGTATGTATGGTATTGTTGTATTTAGAGATAATGAAGTGGAAATCTGATCATATTAATTGGTAGCTTTTGCCTTTTGAAGTGATAATAATCCAAGGTATGGGTTTTCTTGAGTATTGAGGTTTTGTGTTGTATTTGGTATTTGGATGCTTAAATGGGAGTCAAGTTCACTCATGCAAGTATTATAAGATGTTTTAGAAACAATTTTGTAGTGCTATTTAATATTATCCAAAATCAAGAAAATTTGAAGCTTGATTGAAAAAAAGGGTAACCCACCCTCTGGGGCCCCCACCAACCGGTCCCAAGGCCAACGTAAAGGAGGTAAACCGCGTAACCCATGGTTAAAGGACATGTGCAAAGTTTGAACATTGAACCTCCATTATAGATTCCATGTCTCCAACTCCAACCACTAGGCTACCATCGCGGGGACAAGTTTGATTGAGTATTTGCTTGTTTCGTATGAAATTGCTCAAATCACCAAAATCCTACAATATACGCATTATGCATGTGCAAACCTCATGGCTTGGGTTCTTATTAGAGCTGGCCTTGTAATAGAAATCTATTTGGGGTGTCTACGGGTGTGTGCAAGCAAACGCTTAGACATCAGCTTTTATTTCTACATCATTTTTATTTGGATTCTTATAGGTGGGCTGATGATACATATTACAAGGATATTCTTTCTTTTTTTTGGCTTGAGGATTAATGCTTGGATTTGAGCTGATCGGTCTTAGAATCAAGTGCTTCATTTTGGATTCATTGACTAACTTGGGTGAACCTTTTGTGTTCCATGTTAGAATCCAAATAGGATAATGATATGTTACCTTCCAAAAAACAATTTTACAACACACTTACATCCTTTTTATTACACGAGTTCAATTCATCTTGCCATCTTAGATCTTTAGTCTCTAATATATATACCTCGAGTTGTTGACACATGTTTATGCCACTACTACAGAATGGCCAGTAAAGGCCAGTTAAAAACTAAATGTAGCCCAGTTATTCAATTGGGTTTTATCATTTGATATACTCGCATGTTATTCATTGAAAAGGAATGACTCGCTCATGTACTTGTGTTGGTCCGTTGTGATATTAATTTGTGTGTTGTGTATCATATGGGTTAAACTCGGGTCGATTACATTAAGTGGTGAAGTAATGACTCGCTTAGCTTTTATTGTGAGGTAATACGGATTTGCGTATGTACTTAGTTTGGATATTTCGTGGGGTTAGTTATATACTTTGTTAATATGAAATTCTGAGACGTTTAGTCAAACATCATGGGTGAATATAATAAAACTCCTTTTGTATAAGTTTTTTGAAGGTAAGTAATCAATGAAAGTTGTAATTCTTATAAAAGGTTTAAGTTATTTTGTATATTAGCTCGCATTGGATTACTCTTATTCACAAAATTGATGAATAGTGAACCAGGCTGGTAGGCTGTTCAAGCAACTTTAATATTTTATGTAGGGAAAATGACGTCAAATAGTTGTGTACTTTTGAGTTTGTACTCATTTATGTAGTGTACTTTCTTTTGTGCACATTTGGTAGTCAAACTTTCAAAAATGTTTCAATTTAGTAGTTGAGTGACTTGGAAACCGGCAACAACCGGTCACCATGCTTACGTGGACGGTTTTTTCAAGAAAAATGACATTAAATAGCTATGAACTTTTAAGTTTATACACATTTATGTTGTGTACTTTTTTTTTGTGCACATTTAGTAGTCAAACTTTTAAAAGTGTTTCAGTTAAGTAGTTAATTGAGTTACCTAAAAATTGATACAAACCGATTATGATACTTATGTTGACGTATTTTATGACATAGAAGAATGGAAGAATTTCATATATATCCTTGTAAACTTTAATTATTACGCATATATGCATGCAAAATTTCTTATTACATATATATCCTTCTAAATCTTTAAATCTCATGTATATATCCAAGTGACTATTTTAAATTTATTTTATCATTTAAAAAATATGAATACCTAAACTACCATCTTAAATTCCCACAAAAATAAATCAGAAAAATAAAGAAATATCGTTTTCTAATTTAATTCAATAATAAATTAATTAAAAAATGATATTTAATATTTTTTAAATGATGTAATTAAATTTAAAATAGTCATTTGGATATATATGTAAGATTTAAAGGTTTAGAATGATATATATGTAATAAGAATGTTTGTAAGGATATATACGTAATGTTGGAAGTTTACAAAAATATATATGAAATTCTCCTTAGAATTAATGACTCTTAAACACGATGCTTATCAAATTCAAAACATATCATTTCCATTTGATAGATATCATGTTTAGGAGTTGAAAATTAATGTTCTATTATATTGTTATAAAATGAAAGCATATTTCATCAATTTGATACATATTTGTTTTATAAATCATTTTATAGTTTTATAGAAAAAATAAATCATCTTAAGTTTTTTTAATTTCAAATTATAAAAAAAAATATGTCCACATAAGCAAAGTAATCGGTTGGTATCGATTTTTAGGTAACCCAACTACTTAATTGAAACACTTTTAAAAGTTTGACTACTAAATGTGCACAAAAAAAGTACACAACATAATTGTGTACAAACTTAAAAGTACATAGCTATGTGATGCCATTTTTCTTGAAAAACCCGTCCACGTAAGCATGGTGACCGGTTGGTGCCGGTTTCCAAGTCACCCAACTACCTAATTGAAACAATTTTGAAAGTTTAACTACCAAATGTGCACAAAAAAAAGTACACTACATAAATGAGTACAAACTCAAAAGTACACAACTATTTGACGTCATTTTCCCTTTTATGTAATATATAATTGATTTGTTATTTTATTTTAACCTTTAGTTTATTTATTTTATAAAAAGTTGAGTATATAGTTATCATCTCATTGTTTTAATGTACACATCAATATGAAATTTATTACACTGACTTATTTTTAAAACAATGGTTCTTATAAAAAAGTTATTTTTTATATAATATATACCTATTTCAAAACCTTTAATATATTTTGTTTTACAAAAATTCGAATGTATCGTTGTAATCGCTATATTTTTATCTGTACATTTATTTAGAACTTTTTGGCGTCCGAACTATTTTAAAAAACATTTTTTTCTAATATACTTTTTTTTTTTTACTTTTATATGATATACAACTGTGTGTCTTTATGTTATAACATTTAAGACAATATATATTACAAAAATTCAAATATAACATTATTACCGTACTGTTTTTTATCTACGCTATAATACTAATTTAATATCGTCCAGACTATCTTCAAATGGTTATTATAGTTATTTTTATACGATAGATAACTGCTTTTTATGTTGTCACAACTTTTACTATATTTCGTTTTATTATGATTACCAATTAAAATAACTAAATTGTGTTAAGAAATATGGTTACTTGGTTATGAGTCCCTTTATTTTCATAGGTTTATATTTACATGTTTTCTTTCGTTTCAAAAGAATAATAGAAGATAAGTTATTAAAGTTAAGTGATAGTCACGTTACAACACACAGATAAAAACAAATTGGTATTAATTCTTAGTTATATAAATTGTTATATATTGAGAGGGTGTTTCGTAAAAGTTTAATGTTTATCCATATTTTATGATATGTAGTATATATAGTAATTATACAAATGAAATTTCTAAGGGTAAATTGTAAATATTGAAAATCTCTTTATAAATTAATTGATACCTTTTTATAATAAAATATCAAGTTTAGTACATATATATTTGATCAACATGCTATCATTGGACTATTGATATGTAAATTTGTCATATTTAATCATCTAGTTTGTAAACTTTTTTTAATTAAACATGTATATTTTTGCCACTAAATTATTAATTAAATTAGTTCATTTATCCACTAAACCTTTGTTTTCCTCATTTTGATCACTATACTACTAATTGATGTTTCATTTAGATAAAGGCAATCAATGAATTTGATTTGTAACTTTGATGTGGATTATTATGATAACATAGATGTCATGTATACAAAAAGTATATAAAAATTTTTGTTACATCAAATCAATTTTTGATGTATACAAATAAAATTATCTTTCACGACCATTAATTTCTTTGTTCGCTTTTGGATTACAATTTTCGAATATCATAACTTTAGATGATCAAAAATTCGAATATCTTAAAGTTACAATATGAATATGTATCCAATTTTGAATATTCCGAATTTCGAGTTATCAAAGTAGTTGTTAGAATTCTAACTTTAAACTAATAAAAATATTCAAAATCTAAAATACAAATGTATATATACTAAAAAACATATAAAAAAATAAAAATTCATTTAATATGAAGATAATGTTCATTGTATTTTGAAGATATGTTTGTTACCAACGTTTGTTTATTGTGACTTCTTTACT
>JAANYP010008617.1:252500-310041 GCA_020465985.1 Centrapalus pauciflorus
TATATATATATATATATATATATATATGTATGTATGTATGTATGTATGTATGTATGTATGTATGTATGTATGTATGTATGTATGTATGTATGTATGTACGTACGTACGTACGTACGTACGTACGTACGTACGTATGTATGTATGTCGGTAGAACTGTTAGAACCAAAATCAATTTTTTAAAAACATTTTCTAATTTTTTTTTCATTTATGCTTAAATAAACATTATTAAACTATTTAAAAAAATATTTACATGGTTTTGAGTTCTATAAGACCTTTAAAATAACATGTAAATGTAAATATATGTTTTAACGTACTTCCATAACTTCAAATTATGTAAATTTTCAAATATAATAATTTAATATTAGTTTAAACAAATACATGAAAAAAATAATTTTAGACTACCGTAAACCTTATCGGTGTGTGTGGCTTGACCCGACCCACTCTTACTTTCTAACCAACTTACCGGCGTCACAGTCTTGAAGTCATGCATGCAGTGGCGGACCCAGCCACCGAAAGGACCCGTTGCACAAATTTTTGTCGCGTAAACGCTTCAAAAATTAAGATGCTTATTTTAGTTGGGTCGGGTCAACACAATGATATTTTAGTTGGATCGTTTCTACCAACTTTTGAAGATGGACCGTCGTTACTACCACTTTCCGTTAACTTTCTTTTGAAATATTTATCCATTAATCCTACAATTAACAAATTAACAATTAAACAAACTAAAAACACAAATAACAAATCACAATTAAACTTTAAACCCTAGATTATATAAACTTTGAACTTTAAACCCAACACTAGATTACAAATTAACAATTAAAGAAACTAAAAACACAAAACAAATCAGAAATCAATTTCAACTTTCAAATTTTCAATTAGACATCACAAATTTGATAAATTACACACACTTTTAACTTTCAATCAAAAAAATTAAAAACTAAAAAACATAAACTTTGTTCAACACAAATCGCAAATTCACAATTAAACATTAATTTCAAGCAATGAGGATCAAATATTCAAATAATAGTAAAATACTAGAATTCATAAAAGATAAAAGCTTAGGAAAAGGAATTGGGCTTTTAAAGTAAAACTATTATTGAGTTTGAAATTGGGTTAAAATTAATATTGGATTTAATAAGAATATTGAGTTAATGGACATTAGTATTGGATTTATTGGGTTTTAATTTTTAAAATATGATCGGATGTTATTGATTTATCGTATTGATTATTTATTTAGTTATTTAGGCAATCAACTTTTTTTGAGGTATTAAAATTCTTTTAATAAAGTTGCATACATGATTTATTTATTTTCTTGAATACTATAAGTTGCACACGTAAAAATTCACCGGTTGCCCCTATAAAATTTTTAAAAAATTTTCACTGCAAAACGAGGTTATTTGGGAGGGGACCCGTTGCACGGGCTACCCCCAATTCTTACATAGGTCCGCCCATGCATGCATGACCATCTTTTCATAATCAAAACAAACATGATTCCTTAATTTCCTTGAACTTTATAATTTAATTCAATTCTTCTACTTCAATTAACCATAAAAAAACTTTATAATATTATGATAAGAACAATCAAAACCTAAATATATTACTTAAACTTTTCAAGATTCAATTCATCCATCAGCCTTACAAATCCATGAACAAAATTTGATTCAACTTTTTTCAATTAAGCAAACCAACCAAGATTATAGCGATTTTGCGAATTAAACTTGAGGCCCAGCTGATTGATTTCGAGGTCTTCCGAGCTGAATATCAAACGCACTTATCAGTATTTTCTCTTACCGAATAAGAGGTTACCTCTGATAAGAGCCTGATAAGTGGCTATCAAACACCACTTAGACTACCGTAAACCTTATCGGTGTGTGGCTTGACCGGACCCACTCTTACTTTCTAACCAACTTAGTGGCGTCGCAATCTTGAAGTCATGCATGACCATCTTTTCATAATCAAAACAAACATGATTCCTTATTTTCCTTCTGTTTTAATTTTATCAATTTACTTCAATTAACCATAAAAAAACATCATAATCTTATGATAAGAACAATCAAAACCTAAACGTATTACTTAAACTTTTCAAGATTCAATTCATCCATCAGCCTTACAAATCCATGAACAAAATTTGATTCAACTTTTTTCAATTAAGCAAACCAACCAAGATTATAGCGCTTTTGCGAATTAAACTTGAGGCCCAGCTGATTGATTTCGAGGTCTTCCGAGCTGAATATCCTCAGTACCCGCCATGAAAGCTGGTTGCGAATCGCTCAAATAAGCACCCAAATAAGTCGTTATGCTCAATTTATCGATTGGTTCTTGATGATTCGATTTGCAGACCACATATAGCACTGTTTGGATCACCATTAAAACCAGAAATGTAATCATCCAAAGAATTAAACAAATTATTCCGATCACCACCTTCCACACCACCGGCAACTCCCAGTTGTCGACCACGATCGACCAGAGATAGATGAACGCTACACCAACAAACAACAAGTTCAACAGAAACGAAACCACTATTGCCACGAACGTTTTTCCTTTCATCAGATCTGTTGCTTTGATCATGGCTTTCAGTCCGTACGAACTTTCTAGAACGGAAACAACGATCGCAAGTTGCCAAACGATACTCAAGTAAATGAATCCGAGAACATAAGCGAAGATGAACGGAAAAAAAGTGATGACGAAGAAGATGCCGTCTGTGACTACGGAGCGCCATAAGAAGACGGCGACGGCGACGAGCAAATGATAAGTGAAGAACATCAGGTACATGGAGAGAAAAGTGACGGTGAGACGCTTCCAGACCTTGCATATGACTTTCATTGACTTCCGGTAAGTGACGTCACAGTCGGTGTAGACAGATGCGACGGTGTAGACGACGGTAGCGGTGGAGAGGAGTGATAAGACGGTGATAATGGCGACTGTGAGTGTTTTGAATAGGAGATAGGCAATCCATTCGATGGGGGTCGCTTGGGATTCGATATACGTACGGTAGAAGATAGCGGCGTCGGTGAACAACTGAAAGGGGTTTTGTTCGACGACAGCGAAGAACCGGCGGGAGATTTCCATGTGAGCAATGAAGATGATTGTGAGTGGAAGGATAAAAGTGCAGGTGATTTGGGTGAAAATGGTCTTCCATTTGAGGATGGTTTTGAAGGATTGAGAGAGAATGCCGAAGATTCCGATGAATTTCATGTGTTCTTGAGATTGATCCATGGTGGAATTTGGATTTCTGAGAAGAAATTGGAAAGGAGAATGTGTGAATTGGATTACTCTATACGAATTCAAGAGGTTGTGGACTTTGCTTGAAATTTATTATACAACTTTCCTTTCCTTTCTTGTAAATTTTTCATTTTCAAAACACAATTTCCACAAAAAAAAAATCTATTTTTTTGTTTTTTTTTGTTTGATGAATTTTAGTGATGGATTTAATTCATGTCGGATTCGAGTTTATACGTTGATGCATTATTAAATCTTAATTCGTTTATAATCATATTGGGTTTCGACTATAGGTATTCAATGAATCAAGTTAAGGTTTACTTAAATCAGACTATAAATGTATTTGTTTTATTGAAATAGAAATTTTTTTGTAACTATTTGTATATATTTTCAAAGGTTCAACGTCTATGGAAAATCATTTTTGACTGGAGTACTGGAAACCATATTAAATGTACATGTTTATTACGGTAAAATGCTAAATTTAATGCACAATTACAATATACATATGTTCATATGTGCATTATTATTGACTAGTTCACATCATTTACATGTTCATTAGGATAAAATGTTCCATTTCATGCAAAATAATAATATGCACATGTTCAAATATGCAATATGCATGGACATATGTATATTACGCATTTTTGTATGAACATAATGCAATTTTGAACATATGTATGTTATAATTTTACATGAAATTTAACATTTTATCAAAATGAACATTTATATTTGATATGGTTTTCCAGTACTCCAGTCTAATATAATTTTCCATCAACGTCGACCCTATTTTCAAAAAACTAAAAAAGTAAAAAATATAATATCTCAAAATATACAAAAGTTGATGATGAGATACATGATGAATTGATGATCTAGATATATGTTAGATGTTACAATAATATTCGATTTTTTTGTTAAAATTTTATAAAGATAAAATAATATTAGAAATGTAAAGAAACACCGCTTCACAGACATGGTTGATCCATTTCGGTAAATAAAAGTTTTGATTTTGTTTGATGATTGAACTTTGATCAAATATTTTAGAGTAGAGGACATTTTTGGTCCTTGTGGTTTGATGGTTTACCCGGATTCATTCATTTAACCATAATAAGGTCAAATTTCATCCCTATTTTGCTAATTTTGTGCCCTTTTAGTCCCTCGTCCGTTAAACTTAACGACACAACCGTTAAATTTGTAAGAATGACATTTTTACCCTTTTCATTGAGACGCTTTTAGTCCCTATGGTTTTATTATTTACCCATTTATAGTCCAACATTATTTTATTTTATTTTATCTTTATAATTATATTATTTATAGATTTACTTAATTTATTATAAACACACTTATTTTATTTATAAATATATACTTATATTTTAATATTTTATTTACATTTACATTTGTTCGTATTTTATTTTAAAATTTAACTTTTACTTTAATTTAAATATATATTTCTATACTAATTTATTTTTTGGTAGTTGTGTTTAAGTAGATATAATATCATCGACATTTTTCTTCTCCAAAGTCACTATTTCTTCAAATATCTTCCAACCTAATCAATTATCGACACATAAATTATATTACATATGTGAATATACTTGAAAAAAATAATGACATTGGAAGATACTTGAAAATATTTTTACACACACACACACACACACACACACACACACACACACACACACACATATATATATATATATATATATATATATATATATATATATATATATATATATATATATATATATATATATATATATAGAATATGGTTCAAGGGAGTACCACTACTTATACAGCGCACCAGAAGCTACCACCTTTAAAAAACTTTTTTTTAAAATTTATTATTACATAAACATGTTTTATTAACATTATGAAGATTATATGTAAATTTCACATATATTCACATCTTCTAGCTCCTAAAAAATTATGTGAACGCACACTTACATAATTTTGCATATATGTGGTGCGTGATTTCATGCACTTAGAGTGTTCGAATTTGCGTGAAATTCACATATGATCTGTGTAATGTTAATTAAAACATGTTTCTGAAAAAAAAATTCAAAACAATATTTTTTTGAGTGATACCTTCGGGTGCGCTGTGTAGTAGGTAGTACTCACTTGAACATATATATATATATATCCAAGGCATAAATTACATAATATACACATAAACCTTATGTGTATTAAATTATATACACATAAATTATATACATATATGTATATATATATATATATATATATATATATATATATATATATATATATATATATATATATATATATATATATGTATGTATATCCAACACATATAATATAATTTATGTGTTGATAATTGATTAGGTTGGAAGATACTTGAAGAAATAGTGACCTTGGAAAGGAAAAATATCGACGATATTATATTTACTTAAACACAACTAACAAAATTACCTATATAAATGTCAACAATAATATTATAAAAAATTAAAGTTAATAAAGAAGATGAACTTTAAATATATTAGTAAAGAAATATATATTTAAATTAAAATAAAATTTAAATTTTAAATAAAATACGAACAATAGTAAATGTAAATAAAATATTAAAACATAACTATATTTATAAATAAAATAAGTGTGTTTATAATGAATTAAGTATATCTAT
This sequence comes from Centrapalus pauciflorus, assembly GCA_020465985.1. NCBI lineage: Eukaryota > Viridiplantae > Streptophyta > Magnoliopsida > Asterales > Asteraceae > Centrapalus > Centrapalus pauciflorus. Next base: position 258,355 of record JAANYP010008617.1, read on the forward strand.
AAATAATATAATTATAAAGATAAAATAAAAAAAAATAAATGTTGGACTATAAATGGGTAAATAATAAAACCATAGGGACTAAAAGCGTCTTAAGGAAAATGGTAAAAATGTCATTCTTACAACTTTAACGGTTGTGTCGTTAAGTTTAACGGACGAGGGACTAAAAAGGCACAAAATTAGCAAAATAGGGATGAAATTTGACCTTATTATGGTTAAAGGACTGAATCCGGGTAAACCATCAAACCACAAGGACCAAAAATGTCCTTTACTCAATATTTTAATACCCCATCATAATTTTTTTTAATCAACAATTCGTTTTAATAATTGAATTTTTTTTTTTTTTTTTTTTTGCATCTGATTGGTAATTAAACTTTGGATAAATATTAAAAAGTACAGGTATATATTTAATAGTGGTCGATATTAATAATTGCTTTTCTAACATAAAAAGGTTTTTAAATATTTATAAAAGGAAAAAAAAAAACTCTAAAACATTTTTAAAACTAATTTACTTGTACATTTTTGAGACAATAGTTTTTTCGAATATTTTTTAAAACAAAAGATTTTATACGGTTTTAAAACAAAAATTTTTAATGCGCTTTAAAACAAAAGTTCACAGAACAAATGTTAAACAAGGAGGAAAAATGCCCGCGCGATGCAGCGGGATTAAGAATGTGATTTGATCGATGAATAGTATATTAACATACAAATATGAAATAAAAATGAGTACATGATTGATATTACTACTAAAATTGCATTGTTTATATGCATTATAACACCTCATATTCGATATGCAGCCACCGATTGTCAGTTTTTCACTACATTCATTTCATATATATGTAACTACATACGTCATTTGTGGATGTTCTTGTCTTGATGTTATAAGCTCCAAAAGAGAATGCAAGTTACTGTGCTAGTTGTTCTTCCTTGAAAATTATATATTCACTGTCAACCACTCCACACTTAGTTGGTATACGTCAACACACATGTATTCCAAAGACCAGGTCTTCATTGAGCTGTTAAAGCTATAGACCATGTCTTCCTATCAATGAACAAAAAGAGGTCTTGAGAAAAATGGTTATAGAAAAAAAATAAGTGAAGTTGAGAGAACGAACAAATTTCACATTCTCCTTTTTATATGATTACCAACAATGTTACAACATAAGGATAATAGTACATGTGTGTTGCAATGATATTTAAATCTTTTATTTTGTAATAAATAGTTTATCACCAAATTTATTCCAAAATAGGAGAACAATACAACACTTATATTTAGGATGAAGTCCGGTCAAAGGGTAATTCATATGCACTAAATCTCATTGGATCAACGATGATTTAAGACCGATTTAGTACAGTGGAATGGAAAAAAAATTATAAGTTTTTTTAATCAATGAAAGTTACAAATAAATAGTGGTTGACATAAAAAATAAAGAAAAAACTACTAAATCTTTATTGTCTTTCTATGTTTTTGATTCTTTTCATGTTGAGAAGGAAATGAAATTTATATTAAATTCAATTCTCTAATCCTTCTCATTGAGAATCAATGTTCTCACCACATAACAAAAATACGTGTAAATCTCATATGATTTCTCAATCCATCATACCAAACGCCCCAAAGTTTATGAAAATCCATAACATACAATGGAATTCAATAATATTATAAGTTTGAACTCGTACCAAGTTCCAGGCTCTATCTTGACCTTAACCATTCTTTGGCTGCATCTTACCAAAACTTTGAATCCAAAAGTTAATTCTTGATAAAATGCTACTTATTAACGCACTAAACTGCTTCTGCACACTAAAAAAAAAAAAAAACCACTTGACTCTTCCACATTTATAGTTCTGCATCAGTTAACTTTAAATTAGGTACTAAAATAAAATGCTTAAAGTTACTTCTTGATAAACAGTTACCTATTAACGCACTTAACCACTTCTTCACTCTTAAAATTTCATCATGTGCACATTTTCATCATTTTGTGCTGGAATTAGTTTATTCTTCCATATATTAGAAAGCTCAATTTAATTGTCAAGAAACATGAAAGATAAAATATAGGTGTGCTAGGATTTGCTAAAATGTTGTAGCTCACTCCTACTAATTTACTATGTTGTCCCCTCGTTATAAGACACTCACTTGTATTCTTACATAGTTAAACTACAATGTCAATGTAAGACATTCTGTGAATTCAACATGAAACACCAATGTGTGTGTTTGCAAGGAAATTTCTTAAATATAATTCAAGGAAAACGTATAGTTTCTAACTTCACATAATAAACAATTTTTCATCAAAAAAATTGTTTTGAAGTTGATAATGTACTTTCTATTTATCCCAAAAATTAGAATATATATATATATATATATATATATATATATATATATATATATATATATATATATATATATATATATATATATATATATATATATATATATAGAGGGAGGTTCAATTGAGCACTTTTATGCATCGAGGTACAAAAGTACCTATATCATCCATTAGATCAAAAAATTGTATGGATTAGATTAATGGCAAAAGGGTAAATAGTTAGACAATTTTATGCATCTTGTGCATTATAGAAACAAAGGAAGAAGGGCATTTTGGGGAATGTGCATACCTCATTAAATTTAATATTTCAACAAATAATCAAATAATAAATGCTAAATAAATTCAATTGATACATTTCCAAATTTAAAAAAACTTACACAAATTCAAAAAAGATGATGGAGATCGATGCATTTCATCGTTAATCGTGTTTATCTATGCATTGTGTTAAAAAAAAACGCATTTAACAAAAAAAATACACAAATTCATTTATGCATCGTGTTCAACTTGTTCATCATTCTTTTATGCATCGTGTTTGTCGTTCATATTCATTCAGCTATGCATCATGTTCAACTTGTTCATCATTTATCTATGCATCGTCATTGTTCATCATCCATTTATGCATCATCATTTTCCGTTGTTCATCGTTCATCATCCATCTATGCATTGTCATTGTTCATCATCCATCTATGCATCATGTTCTTCATACTTTTCATCGGTTACCTCTCTTGTTCATGTTCATCATCATCGTTGTTCATCGTTAATATTCGTCTTCAAATCATCATCACTAAGATTAATCATGAAGAACACGATTAGAGAGAGAGAGAGAGAGAGTGAGTGAGTGAGAGAAATGAGGAGGAAAATGAGGAGGAAAATGAGGAATGTAGTTAATATGAGATTTTAATTCAAAATGTAACTCCTAATTATCATTGAATGATTTTTAGAAATAAATTAATTATCATGCCTTTAGTTTTCCCTGAATGCCCTTTGTGCACCATTGGTGGATTATCCGATGCATAAAAGTGCCTCGAGGTGCCCCGATGCATAAAAGTTCTCAATTGAACCTCAATCTATATATATATATATATATATATATATATATATATATATATATATATATATATATATATATATATATATATAAACAGACACACACCTGGTGGCTGCAGTCAAGTAATTCGTTTCAGGTACTAAATTAGTATTTGAGTTCATGATAGCAGTAATGATGTCGAAATTTTGAATTCAAAATTAAATTAGACTATTAATCTTAGGTATAAGCTTGTCTTCAATCGACCAATATTAGAAAGATGTAAAGATCAAGAACTTACATGAACTTTATCTCCTTCAAGTTTATATCTTCAACGGCAAACCCTTGGTAGAAAGTGAGTTTTGCGTTAAGTCTGTCATATCACATACATGATACATCACCTTTCGGTCCCTAAAGTTCTCCACATGGTGACACAAAGATGGCTAACTATAATTAAAAAAACCTAACATACAAACATCACACAAGTGATAGATCCGATTGATATAAAAGTAACATGATGATATAATAGTCGTGACGCTCTTTATAAGCACGAATGTAAAAGAGAAATGTTGTTAGTGCTATTTCCTTGACATCATGATCCTTCTATTTTATAATGTGTGTACCTCAACATGATAGATTTCTTTAGAAAACTCAGTGGGTAAACAAATATTGTAAATTATCATAAATTAAATAGGGTTATTAATGTCAAAAAATGTAACCTACTTTACCTTTTTTTATTGTTTAAGGTAACTAAGTTTGTTTGTAATTGATAAAGGATCAAACTTTCATTTTTATCACTTAAGGGAATTGTAACCTTAAATGATTCAAAAATGAATGTATGATAACTTAAACATAAACAATGTATAAAGTTGGTTATCGTAAATGATTAAAAATTGAATGTTTGATATTTTTTATAATACAAATAAAGTTGGTTACCTTAAATGATAAAAAAACAAAAGTTTGATCCTTTTTTCAATTACAAGCAAACTTAGTTATCTTAAACAATAAAAGAGATAAAGTTGGTTACCTTTTTTGACAACTAACACATTTAAATGATATACATATAGAATGCACTCGAAACTTGAAGTTTTGTTTTATGAAAGCCTAGTCAAATGCGAAAACAGGCTGATCTAAAGTAAAACTTTACTTTGATATAAGAAGTGTCACTTCCATGGAAACTACGTCAAGTGCCTATTCAAAGCATACTCCCTCTCTTTTAATGAAAGCCTTATTATACACAAAAACTCCACATATGATTCCTCCTAAATGACCATAGCAAGAAACATACTATGAATGCGTTTACGATCTCATCAAACAAAAACCAACAAATATGTGAAAAATGAGCAAAAATAAAACAACATACCTTTGGTATAAGAAATACAATAAGTCTAACATGAAGAGGCCATGAGTAAGGTTAGAGTGAAGATACAACAACACGTCAAAGTGGGGAACAACATAGATACACAAAGAGGTCTTCATGAGTCTAATAATTTCGGTTTTTGAATATTGACTTTCCTAGTTCCATATAAATCTTAGAACTTTTAAATTCAAACGTTTCAAGAACATTTTGAACTATATGAGATAACACAAATTTAGCACACATTATAAAGTAATGGAAAAACTGCACAAAATAGCAACCTACTGCACATAAAGTTTTTATTACAACAACCTACCAAAAATTTCGTCCAAAATAGCATCCTACCATCTTAACTTTTTTTATTAAAGCATTGAACTCTAGAAAATCATTCCATAATAGCAACCGTTGATGACTGGGTGTGGTTGGGTGCTGACTAGGCATCCACGTAAGCTGCCATGTCAGCATCGGGTTTGCGCAAAATAGCAATGTACGCGTAAAATAGCAACGTACTGCGTAAAATAACAATGTACTCCTAAAATTGCAAGATATCACAAAATAGCATTGTATTAATTTTATATTTTTTTAACCAAAAACTGAAAATATTTTAATCCTAAATATTTTTATAATCTTAAACTTAAATTTAATTTAATTAACCAAAAAATGTTCGGAAATTTTTTTCAGTCGGTAAAAAATTAAAAATTCAATGTGTTCATCAATTTTTTCGTTCGATGTATAAAACCAATTTATTTTCTTTTTTCCATTCGAATATATAGAAAACTGAAATATTTTGTCATTTGTAATTTTAATTTTTTGAAACGGAAAAAACAACCATCCATTAGAATTTTAAACTTTTTTAAACGAGAAAAGTCAATGAACCATCATGATTTTTAATTTGTTCAAACGAAAAAATAGAACCATTTATATAAAAATAATGATGCATTATATAGGTTTTCAATTTTTTTCGAATGTAAAAGACGACGGAAATTTCGTTTTGTAATTATTTCAAACGGAGAAAAATGATCAACCGATCAAAATTTTAATTTTTCGACGTTGTTCGTATAATATTTAAGACTAAAAATATAAAATTAATACATTGCTATTTTATGATATGTTGCTATTTTAGGAGTACGTTGCTATTTTATGATATGTTGCTATTTTAGCGGTACGTTGCTATTTTGCGCAAACCCGGTGCTGACATGGCAGCTTACGTGGATGCCTAGTCAGCACCCAACCACACCCAGTCATCAACGGTTGCTATTATGGAATAATTTTTTTAGAGTTCAATGCTTTAATAAAAAAAGTTAAGATAGTAGGATGCTATTTTGGACGAATTATTTGGTAGGTTGCTGTAATAAAAACTTTATGTACAGTAAGTTGCTATTTTATACAGTTTTCCCTAAAGTAATATGTTGTAATCAAAGAATATAAAATATGCAACTATCCCCGGTCTCGTAAAGGCAAGCATCATTTTACTTGTTGGTAGTAATTAGAATATGTAAAAGCAAATATTATAATGGTTTCAAGCATACCTTAATGGTCATCATTATTTCACCTCTTCGACATCTGATAATGATAGAATAAAATGTTAGAAAATATTAATCCAAATACGCGAAATAAAATTAGAATCAAAATTGTCGATATATATCTACATTAAAGTGATTGTGTAATTAGACAAACAACAAATGGTCAATTTGTGCCTTTGTGGGTTAGTGTGTTTTTATTTTCATTGAAGTTTTTGTAAACATATAATAAGAGATAGACAAAAAAAAAACCCACCCATTTCATATGTATTTGTGCTTTCATCATAGTGGGAAGGAATTTTCACCAAGAAGATTATCACATAAATACGCACACAACCAAAATCAAAGAATCTATAAAGGTTGATTTTTAGGGTTTATGCAAAATCGAAAAAGCAACAAACATGAACTACATAAAAAAACATAACGACCTTCGAATGAACAACGATAGGAGGATGTTGCGTTCCTCTTTTTGGGCTTTGTTGCTGCAAAAATAACGAAGCGAAAAAGAAAGAGATGGTCAAAAATGGAAGATTCAGATTCCAGAGAAAATAAATCGCAGGTAGGTTTATCGTCAAATTAGTGGCTTGATTGTTAATACATGACCAGTCAAATCCGAAAGAAAAACAATTCACTCAAAGAAAACAATGGATGAGAGCAGATCTGGAGGATGAAGTAAGAAAATTACCTTTGGAGCAAACTGAGAATCTAAGATAGAGAACCAAGAGATCGATTTTGAAGCAGTGTGAAATCCATGTCGATGGCAAAGATTGAGATCCAAGAAGATGAATAACTCGTAAGATGAGACCCAAAAAAACCCTAAGATGAAGCACGTACAATGAAGAGGTTGAAGCAAGTGGGCAATATAGTATTACAGTGAATAGCTTATGAACAGTTTGTTAGGAACAGGTTAGGAACAAAAACATTTACCCTGGTAAATGTTAATATTAGAATGTCTTGTTAACTATTCTAAAATACTAAAATACTTTTATTTAATGTTTAAGAAAATTTGTTTTAAAATGATAAAGAAAATATTATTTTAGAAAACTTTTTTGAAACTTTTGTTCTAAAAGACTTTTGAAAAAAATTCGTTTTAGAAAAGTATTTTAAATTTTAAAAACACTGTAGTAACTTTGTTTTATAAAATGTATAAAAAAAACTTTTTCTTTTAGAAACTCTTATAAAAAGAATTGTTTTATAAACTATGTATAAATATAGATCAATTAATGAAAGTATGATTGTGTGCTATAAAGTTTAAATACTAAGCAGAGCAAACAAAAACATTCAATAAATGAATAAATGACAAAAATTTAATGGTGCATTGTTATTTTTGATCAAATTGAAACAAGAAAACTTAATTATTAAATTGGATCAAATCTATCTATTCTATTAAAAGAGTAACTATACTCATTTCTGGTGAAGCCACGTGTCGTCACCAAGAATCGACACATGACATTTATAGATTTTAAAAATAATAAAGAAAATTTAAATCAAATCTATCCAAATCTATAATCCACTTTTTAAATTCAAATCGAATCAAACAAAATCTAATACTCTACTAACTTATTAATTAAATTTATCCAAATCTAATATAATCCACTTGTAAATACAAATCAAATCAAACAAAATCTAATAAGCTACTAACTTATTAATTATAAGATAATATAATAAAAGTATAGAAAAATATATAAGAAAATAATTACTCTTCATATATATTTAGAAATATACAAAATTAATAGGTCATAACATTGAATAATATCATCTTATATACTTTTGTTTAAAAAATAATATTTATATATTTATCTTTTTATTTATTATATTTTATATATATTAAAAATTTCCGCGTAATACGCGGGTAATAAACTAGTATGTAAATATAACGATACTTTATGGCGTTTGTTTTATTATAGAAAAAAGACAACGTTGTAACAAATTTAAATCTTGAGTGGTTAAAACGATTCAAAATAACATTGAATGAACTAAGTGAAACATGTATGAATATTCTTTTTTTCTTTTCAAAGTATTTTTCAAACAATTTTTTTTTTAATGTTTAAAAAGTTAACAAGCTTGGTTAACGTTTATTCTAAGAACGTATGTTTAAAACGCGTTTAGAAAATTATGTCTCATTTCATTTGTCAATCAAAGTAGCAATCTAAAGATCATGTATTATTAAGATGTTCATTAGTTAGAGATGTATTGGGTCTGTTGACGAATTGGTGAAGAGTTTCTATTCCGGCTCTGGATAATGCTTTGAAGCATCCCACTTCTTTGCTTTGTGGTATATCAGGCGGTGGTTACACAACGAGATATCTTTTGGTTTAACCAAAACAAGGAAGACAATTTAGTTTGTTAATATTGTTTCTCAATCGTTATTTTGGGTATATAATAGGAGTAAGAGACTTGTGATTAATTGGGTGGGTCGGCTTGTATATCCCTTCTAATGTTTTGATGATTTAATTATCTCTTTTCTAACGACTTGCTAGTTTAATAATATTTCACCGTTCAAAAAAGAAAAAGAAAAAAATATTTAATCAAAAAATATATTTGATAACTTTACGTTTATTTGTTATGTCAAGTGACTATGTAATATGTATTGTACTCTTTTTTTATTAGATTCATAAATATTAATTTCTGAATTAACGTGTCATATGTGTCAATTCAATCAGGTTAAAGCTAAAATTTTTATGTGGAGCCATTTTAAACATTGTTCTTATGTCAAGTAAAATATTATCAGACTTGTATTATTAGGATTACGGTAGACGACCTAACCCAATTCTATAGATAATTTTATCGTCTATTAGGTTTTCTTGGGTTTTAATTGTATCATTTGTACTTTATAAATTGTTGTCAATATAATACATTATAGCTAGAGTTTTCATTATTTTACGTGGTATCAAAACTTTAATGTTATTGCATTCTTTACATTTTCAAACCTTTAGTGTTGCCATTATCGGATCACCACCGTGCCACTGCCGCCTTTTTCCCCCAATCGTCACTCAAACCACCACTGAGTGTCGATTCTCTCTCTTTCTTTTCCCTCTTGCCTATCCCATGGACACATTGTAAATATTTATATACTAATTTATGAACCCATGTATTATGTAAATAATTTTTAATAAATAATTTGTTAGATAAAATGTATGTAAACTTAAAATATACCATATAATGTTTCTTTTTATAAAAAAAACAACAGTATAGTTATTTGTCATATATATAGTTTATTTATATTTTTATAATCTATATATATATATATATATATATATATATATATATATATATATATATATATATATATATATATATATATATATATATATATATATATATAGATTTAGGTTCAAGTGAGTACCACCTCTAATGCAGCGCACCAGAAGGTACCACCCTTAAAAGTAATTTTTTTGAAATTTTTTTTCATGAACATGTTCTAATTAACATTACACAGATCATATGTGAATTTCACGCAAATCCGAACACTCTAAGTGCATGAAAACACACATCACATAAATGCATGTTCACATGTCTTCAAAATTATGTAAGTGTGTGTTCACATCATTTTTTAGGAGCTAGGAGATGTGAATGTATGTGAAATTTACATACGATCTTCATAATGTTAATTAAAACATGTTTATGAAAAAAAAAATTTAAAAAGTTTTTTTAAAGGTGATACCTTCTGGTGCGCTGCATTTGGATGGTACTCTCTCGAACCGTATTATATATATATATATATATATATATATATATATATATATATATATATATATATATATATATATATATATATATAATATTCATGTATACTAGTTACTTTTTTAACATTCTTTAAAACTTTTATTTCTGAATTTAGATATATTTAATCGATATAATTTGAAATTTTAGATTACGTAAAACATTATATATATATATATATATATATATATATATATATATATATATGTATGTATGTATGTATGTATAAAATAAATTAAATGTCATAAAATATGATTTTATTAATATTGTATTACGTTTACTTTTTAATTATTTAATATTTTTATATGGTTTGTATTTATTCTTAATATATGTAAATAAAAAAATAATATATTTTTTAAATAAATATATAGATATGTATATATCAGATATAATTTGGATATAAATTTAAATCTTATCTATATATCAGTATTTAAAGATATAAGAAATAATGCATTGTTTTTATCTTTTATATTTAATAATCTTTATAGATATTAGAAATAACGAATTATATTTATCTTTTATTGTATTTTATTTTAGAAAAAATATGTTGTAATTATCTTTTTAGGTGGAATATGGTCACGCCATGTGATGGTTTGTGTTCTCCTTTGTTATATATATAGATTGTCATATTCGATAGGTAATGCTTATATGTTTTACAATAAATATAAAAATGTTATGGATATTAAAAAAAATTAATTGTATTTTTTATTTTCTATTAAAAACAATAAAGTTGTATTTCTTTACTTATGTTTATAGATATTAGAACAAATTAATTGTATTTATTTTTTATTTTATTTTGTTTTAAAAATAATAATGTTGTATTTGTCTTTTTATTAGAAACAATTCATGGTATTTATCTTTTATTTTATATTAAAAATAATAATGTTATATTTATCCTTTGTGAAGAAATGTGGTAGCGTCATGTGGCAAGTTGTGTTCTTCATTATTATATATATATATATATATATATATATATATATATATATATATATATATATATATATATATATATATATATATATATATATATATATATATATATATATATATATATATATATATAGAGGTGGGTTCAATGGAGAACCTCCATGCATCGAAGAATCTCGAAGAACCTCCATGCACCACCACAAATGCATCACAATTCCCCCGTAATGCATCATTATTTTCACGTGATTCATCAAATTCTCGAGTGATGCATCGATTTTTACATTATTTCCACTTGATGTATCAAATTCCCGCGTGATGCATCGATTTCTACGTGATGCATTTCAGTTTTTCTAACGATGCATTGTGTTTCTTCAAGGTTCTTCGATGCATAAGGTTCTCCATTGAACTCATCCCTATATATATATATATATATATATATAGGGAAGGTTCTTTTAAAAACCTCAAAGATTGTGAGAACTTAAGAACCTTTTAGAGCCATTGGATCAAAAGGGTATTTTTGGAAGAAAAAATATTATATTTCTCTCTCCACCTTTTTTTATTGTATGCATATCTCTCCTTTCATTTTCTATCATCTAGGGTTTTATCATCTCTCATTTTCTCTCTAGAATATGAGCCGCCGCCACTGCCATTGCCGCCGGACTTCTGCCGCCGCCGCCATTGGCGCTACCACGTTCACGAAGCCATGATGATCTCTTTCTTCTCCTTTATATCTCTCACGGTTTTGGAAGCCGGATGATCAAGAATTGACGTTTTGAAAGTCAAATGTCAAGAAAACGAGGATCTAGAAGTCCGACGGTCAAGAAATGAAGATTATTTGTAAGATATTAGATTTATAATGAATGTAATAGTTATTAGATGTTTTTTGTTAAAAAGGTTTTTGTTTACGACTCGCATAATTAATGGTTTTTTTTGTTACAAAATGTGTTTTTTGTATATTTTATATCAGTTGCATACCAATTGTTTGATAAAATGTCTAAATGAAATCTTCTTTTTTTTTGTTTCAGTTCGTCTAGGGTTTTATCATCTCCCATTCTCTCTAGAATATGAGCCGCCGCCACTACCATTGCCGCCGGACTTCCGCCGCCGCCGCCATTGGCGCTACCACGTTCACGAAGCCATGATGATCTCTTTCTTCTCCTTTATATCTCTCACGGTTTTGGAAGCCGGATGATCAAGGATTGACGATTTGAAAGTCAAATGTCAAGAAAACGAGGATCTAGAAGTCCGACGGTCAAGAAAGGAAGATTATTTGTAAGATATTAGATTTATAATGAATGTAATAGTTATTAGATGTTTTTTGTTAAAAAGGTTTTTGTTTACGACTCACAAGATTAATGGTTTTTTTTGTTACAAAATGTGTTTTTTGTATATTTTATATCAGTTGCATAACAATTGTTTGGTAAAATGTCTAAATGAAATATTTTTTTTTTGTTTCAGTTCGTCTACGACACTCTATGTTAATTATCATATAATATATGTAAATTATTATGTAATCTACGTAGAATATATATGATACTTGACATTCTACGTAGATTAGATGATAATCTACGTAGATTACATGATAATCTACATAGAATATGTTCGTCGATACTCTACATAGAATACGACAGATTCATTTTCCATGGATTTTGAAGTTTAAAATCATTTTCAAACGTGCTTTTTGTTAAAAAAAAAAAAGATTTTTGTCACAAGATTTGAACGTTTTTTTTGTTAAAGTGTACTTTTTGTAATTTTTTGTTAAAAAAATGTGTTTTTGTTTTTTTTTTTTTGTTAAAAATTGTTTTTTTTTGTTTCAGTTTGTCTGCGATACTTTACGTAGAATATTGATACTTGACATTCTTCACGATACTCTACATAGAATAATTGTCTTTTACATAGATTACGTTCATCGATTCGTCGAAGGTTCTAGTTCCTAATGGTTGTGTCTTTGATGATTCAACGTCTTTATGTATTATATCTAGATTTGGTTTGTATTTTTATAGATATGTGATACTTTATATAGAATACATGATATTATATACAGAATTAATTGTAGCTAGTTTTGTATCTATGTAAAATTTTGTTATTGTTGTAGAAGTAGTTTGTTATTGTTGTATCTATATAGAATAGATGATATTATATACAATACTAGTCTATTAACCCATGTATGACATGGGAATAATTTATGAATGATTATTATCTTAAAATATATATAACTATTAAGAATATGGTTCGTGTGAGTACCTAAAAAATGCAGAGTACCGTGAGTACCTGTGAACACACGGGTTTAAGATGTGAACATGCTCCGAAAAAAAGAATTTTTTTTAATTTTTTTTCATATTCATTTAGATACAAGTAATATAGGCATATTTGTAAAAGAATTACACGCATTCACACTTCGTAGCCTCTTAAAAGTCATGTGAACGTGGAAAAATTCATGTGAACATGCTTAGCTGTGAACATACGTTCACAACAGTGCAGTTCATGTGAACTTGCACGTTTCACATAGTTATAGTGTATGTTTATGTGTAATTTTTTGCAAGTAGTCTTATATTATTAATTTAAACATGGTTGTGTCTTTGATGATTCAACGTCTTTATGTATTATATCTAGATTTGGTTTGTATTTTTACAGATATGTGATACTTTATATAGAATACATGATATTATATACAGAATTAATTGTAGCTAGTTTTGTATCTATGTAAAATTTTGTTATTGTTGTACAAGTAGTTTGTTATTGTTGTATCTATATAGAATAGATGATATTATATACAATATAGATTGTAGTTAGTTTGTATCTATGTAAAATATTGTTATTGTCGTACTAGTTAATTGTTATCGTTGTATCTAAATAGAATACATGATATTTTACATAGATTCTATGATAATCTACGGTTAATTTGTTAAAACTGTGTTTTTAATGTATTTTACATAGAATACGTGATCCTCTAGATAGTTTATGAATAGTAATGTTAATCTACATAAATTATGAATATTAATTTGTTAAAATTGTATTCTTACATATCATTTTATGTAACATGCTACATATATTACGAATAGTAATGCTAATCTACATAGATTATGAATATCAATGTTAATCTACATAAAAAGATTTAGAAATGTATCAGAAACATAAAAATATATGAAATATATAAGAAAAATAATATTATTCATAGATTATGAATAGTTATGTTAATATACATAAAAAGATATAGAATTATATAACTATCTATATAGACACATAATAAGTCTACATATAATACGTTAGATTTTTAGCAATTAAATAATTTTCTAAATAGAAAAAATATTTTTTTTTATAAAAAAAAATTTTTTTACTATAAAAATCAATTCCCATGAAAGAAAGAGAGAATGAAAATGAAAAAAGTAAGAGAGAAAGAGAAAAAACAGATTTTTTTTTCCAAAAATACTCTTTGCACACTTTTTCAAAATTCCCCACTATCAAGTTTTTAAATAATTACAAAAATATCATTTGACAATTTGAGCCATAGATTTTCTTGATCTAATGGTTCCAAATGCTTCTTAGGTTCTCACAAATATTTAGGTTTTTAGAAGAACACTTCCCTATAAATATATATATATATATATATATATATATATATATATATATATATATATATATATATATATGTATGTATGTATGTATGTATGTATGTATGTATGTATGTATGTATGTATGTATGTATGTATGTATGTATGTATGTATGTATGTATGTATGTATGTGTGTGTGTGTGTTTTTTTTTTCGTTCTGTTTTCAAGACAATGCACCTCCGGTTGTCGTTGTCGCTCCGCCGCCACAATCATAAGTTCCTATTATGACAGTTGTAGTTATCATCACTAACATTAGAGTCAGTTCACCTCGTCGCCACTTGGCTCCAAACATTGATTGTCACTGTCGTTCTGTCGTCACAATCATGAACTTTTATTACGTAAGATATTGCCACTGTCGTTAAGAGTCGTTACACATTGCTTCCAAACGTTGTCCTCTTGCACTCTCATATTAGTTATAGATCGATCGTTACTTTTATTTTATTCTTGTTACTTTATATGAAAGTAAACTTAATTTAATATAAATAAAATTATATTTCACAATATTTTATTTTATTATAATAAAATATATATTTATATAAACATTATGTTTTATGCCAAATTATAATTTCAAATTATATCTATATATATATATATATATATATATATATATATATATATATATATATATATATATATATATATATGTAATAAAATTAAAATTAAATGTTTATTAGGTAGTTAAAAAAATTAGCTGCTATTTATATATATTAAAAAAAATAACGTATATGACAAATAAAAGTACTATTATTATTTTATTCTAATAGTTAATATTATATGTTTTAATTTAAGTTTACGTATAGTATATGTAACAAATTATTTAATTAAAAATTATACACGCAATACATGTGTTATAAAACAGTAAAAATATAAAACATCTGACACATTTTTTCTTTTTTCTTTCCTCTACTCTTTTTGTATTATGTTTATTTGTATGGAGAATGATCCAATTTAACTTATAGCATAATGATATAAATGCACATATAACTTGATAATCCGCTCTAAAATTAATCTCCATTGACTTATTTTTATAATTGATTATGAGTTTATTATCTTAACAAGATACTAATAAGGAATGCAATAGTTTTTTTAACTAGAAAATGACTATATATGATTTCAACTCATACTAATGATATAGATGTCCTTCAAAATGATCAATCTTTTATAGATCTACCAAAATTTGTTGTTGATCACAACTTGTTTACGCAATCAAATGGTTGTAAGTTCAAGTTTTATTTGAAACATAAGATGGTAATGTAAAATAATAGGTAGTAGTTTAGGTTGACATTAAAAAATCCTTACAAAATCTCTATTAATATTTTATAACTCACGAAACACTATATTGATGGTTTCAATTTCTTTTTTAATCATCCATGTTTCAAAACATTATATTCAGTGTATTGTGACCCAAATTGTCAAAAATTAAAGGGATTATCGTGCAAAAAAACCCTCAACTTATCAGGTTTTTGTGATTAAAACCCCAAACCATTTTTCATTGTATAGAAAACCCCGAACTAACTAAAAAACAGTAAATCAATGTTTTATCAATGGTTAACCGGTTGAAACCGGTTATTAATCTTACGTGGACCGATAAATAAACTACGTGGAATAAATTTTAATTGTTGAAACTGGTTGCCAAGTATTATACATCATTTAAACACTCGTTGATGATGTAATCCCGTTTTGAAAATTACAATTAAAAATTATCAACGGGGGTTTAAATCAACCATTAAAACTTATTCCACGTAGGTTATTTACCGGTCCACGTAGGATTAATAACCGATTTTAACGGGTTACTCATTGATAAAATCTTGATTTACTGATTTTTAGTTAGTTCGGAGTTTTCTATGCAATGCAAAGTGGTTTGGGGTTTTAATCACAAAAAGCTGACAAGTTGATGATTTTTTGCGCAGTTATCCCAAAATTAAATGAGTAGCTTCTTATTTTATTCTAAAATGACTAACATGATACATTTTTCTTGATTATCCTTAATTCTAATTATCAATTAGAAAGAATGGTGTTTTTTCTAAATATGAAAGGAAATGAAAAGAATGGTGTTTTTCTTTAATATCATATTTTGATATTAAAAGTGAAAGGAAATGAAAAGAATAGTGTTTTTTTATTCAAATGTGAGATGAAAAGTAAGAAAATAAATCATTAGAGGTTGTTTGTTTAGTTTTTAAAAGAAATATTAGGAAATCATTGAAAGGTAAAATGACCTTATAATGATTCCATTAAAAGGTAAACAAACATGGTCTTAATCAGCTTTTGGTATAAAAAAAAACACCCTCTAAAGAGTCATAATTATAAGAATGTTACAAGGGTATAACAATAAAAATTCAAATTTAATTTTTTTACCCTCTCATTTAAGAATAAAAACAGACATGGTTGTTAAGATCCTGACATTGATCTTATCATGATCAGCAAACACAAGTCGATTCTTTGTAAAACATATGACTTTATAATCTAATTTATGCATGATAGCAATTTTTTATATAATATCTGAGTTCAATACCATTACATATAATTTTTTAAATGATTAAATTATTAAAATCCTTAAAAGATGTATTAAACTGTAATTATATTGTTTGGATTTTAAGTATTTTATCAATTTGACATACAATTAGTATTTTATATATATCATCAAATATAAAAATACAATGTTATTTTATTAGGACATTAGGATCCCGACTTCGATGTTACGATCCGATTTTAATTTGTGAAGATAAAAAATGATCTTAACTAAGATCTCCATCTTAAAAAACTTGTGAAAAAATTTTATTTCCTTTTTTCCCCTTTAAAAAATACATTTATTCTTCTTTTCCGTTTCTTTATTTCATCTTTTCTTCAATTCCTTACAATTTATTTCTTTTGAAATTGGAGAACTCCGCTTTATAGCAATTATCCAACACAAGAAGTTAATCATTAATCTTTTGTTATAAATCGCAATCATGTAGTTATTTATTTGAAGATTTTAACTTTGGAGATTTTAATCTAACTAGGAAATTGTGGTGGGGATCGAACTGGGATCTGTCGGCATTTGGGCCTAGGCGATAACCACCACACCAGTCGTTCAAAAAAAATGTAGTTATTTATTATCGTAACCTTGTATATCTTGGTAAACAAATTTGTTAGTATATGTACCATATAGGGTTTATAATTAAAAAAAAAACATGTTTTCACGTTTTTTTTTTTTCGTCCACTCAGGTTTTCTCTTTTTCTAGAAAAGTCATCAAGTTAATTTTTTTCTTTTTTGTTTAGTGAAATTTGACTATTAACACCCGGTTTTTAAATTTTAAAAACCCGGTTTACTAATTATAACCGGGAACCAAGAAACCAAGCCGAGCCGCTTGATATGAAACCGGTTTACTAATTATATCACGATGCCTTTTACGTTATCATTTTTAGAAAATCGTAGCTAACCGATATGAACCGATTCTATACATACATGCATGCATGCATACATACATATACACACACACAGATGATCTTTTGTGGACACTTTATTCGTTGTGAACGTTGTGAACAACCATAAAATGATTTTGAATCTTATGAATCTTGTTGGAGATACTATCAAACCCTTCTATTAACCTTTGAATCTTGTTGGATCCTATGAGTTTGTTGAATATTATGAATCTTGTTACAAATATTGGTATGAACCTTTTGAATGTTATGAATCTTTCAAAAAACACTTTTATAAATCTTTTGAATCATATGAATTTTGTTACAAACACTTGTTGATAGATGTGAATTCTTAAATGTATTTTTTATTTGTTAAAAATGTTCACAACGAATAAAGTGTTCACAATGGATCTCATCCACACACACACTTGATATGGGTCCTGTGAAAAATTAATCTTTGTGAGAAATGTTTAAATCCAAAAGCTCAAATATTCCGTTCGAAACAACGATTCTATATAATAAAAATATGGAAAGAAACGGCTGTAGCAATAAGGGACTTGAGTGTAAACAACGAAAAGATGGAAAGACACCATCTAGTTTCTTGAACAGTATACCTTCAAATTCTACTATTAAATCTACACATTTACTAGTAATGAGACTCAAACTGCCAACTTTGAGATTCCACTTAACAAATTGTATCGTTGAGCTATAAGCCCTTTGATATCCAACATTGATAACTATAAGAACTTTATTAATTTGAATCTGATTATTATTACACAGTCAGTTATGAAAATACACATCTAACCGACATAAATCTATCTATATATATTAATAAAGCAAAATAACTATTACCACGTGTCGCTTCCACGACTCTCCAATATTTCATTTCCCGCCTATTTTTATTAATATAATTTTCTCAATTAACTCATCTAACTTATTTTATTAAAGGAAAACTTATATAATTATTTGATTTTAAATACTTTCTAATTTAAACTCTAATTTTACCTAAAAAAAATTTATCTAGGATGAATAATTTGATTTATAATTTTCGATTTTTTTTTTAAATTTAAACTAAATGTTAAATGTTTAATCATATATTAAATGTATCAATTTAAAATCTCATTCTCATTCTTAAAATTTGTACATTAATGTTTATTTTAAAATTATGTTAACAATCATAAACGAGTTAATTTTTCATACATAATTCATTGAATCAAAAAAATTTCTTATGTATAAAAGCAAGATTTTAAGTTATTTGTCATTAAAAACACATCTAAATATGAAAAGAGTAACACTATAATAATTTTCATAAAAGTAATACTTTCTCATATACTGTAAATATTGTTCTCAAATTTAAAAACAAAAACATTACAAAATTAATTTAGCTTTTATTGTAATATAATCAATATTTCAAATATATATTCATATCATCAATATATATTTATTATAATAAGAATAACAAAAAATTTTCAAATATAACTTTAGTTAATAATCTATGTCGATCAGTTAATATCAAAAGAAATATTATTTTTTATAATAATATTTTAAGTTATTATATTTAAAAATATAAATATTTCTTGCACATGCCCCATGTATTATACGAGCAATAATCTAGTAAACGATAAATAACAAACCATTAAATAAAAGAAAAACTTTAAAATATTCTACAAATATAAATGGGTGCTCTAGCTAAAGATCATTCATTCCATTTCCAGCCAATTCCTAAAAATAGAGTTTGCTTTGCGACCACCGCTTGGGGAATACACCAAATGGTCTCTATCACTTGGTTTCTATTTATGGCAATACCATTTCTTAATCACTTGGACTTAGTGTTAAACGAAGATTAACTTAATCTTTTCAAAAAGTTTATTAAAACGCAAATCTAAATATCTATAAAAAGGTAGCTTAGTGTTTAAGATTTAAGATTCTTTAAAAATGATTTAAATTCTATTCTTACAAGCTTCAGTTTCATGGAGTCTGTCACTTTGTCTTTTAAACAACCAATTTTCATGAATCGAATTACGTTTTTAAAGGTTTAACGTGTTGTCTACATTATTAATTTTCCGGTCTAATGCTTCTTTAATTTTTTCATAATTGTTTATTTGATTTTTGTCAAAGAATAAAAGACAAAGATTTATTTTCCGTTAAAACTTTATTTTTTATCAACAAAATTAGGTAACAACGTACTCAAAATTTGATTCAAAAGTAAGTATTATAGGTCATTTCGCTTGTGAAATGAAGTTCAAAGAATCATAATCTAAATTTCAGTTTTTAATGTATTTGGTGGAGATGGGTAAAATATAATTTTTAGAATTTAATAAGGGTGTGCGTGTGTGATTGAGAATAATTGAGAATTTAGATTTATTTAAGATATCCTATAAGTGGGTAGGATTCAGTAGAATGACAAATTTCTGTAAACAAAAAGTTAGATGAAATATTAATAAAATTTAATTATTTTTATTTGTAATTCAAAGATAAAAACACTCACCAATTAACTTTCAATTTTTTCAATTTTTATTCGATGATAGAAACCTATTGTGACTAAATGTGTAGATTGTGAACTATTGAAATCTAAATTTTATTACAAATAGTTAAGTATGACAAATTAATTTCTTTAAACAGTAGATTTTATAGAAATTTAAATGAATTTCAATTCCTTTTTTTATACTTTAATGTTCCAACAATAATAAAAATAAATTCAAATTCTTTCGAACATCACCGCTTCAGCCAAACTAACCTTTAGTCATTTTAGAAGTTTTTACGAATAACAATTACTCTTTTGGCTCTCTCTTTTCGTGGATCGCTACGACCACACGTTAAGCATAACTCTCATCTTAGTAAACCATCTTTTCTGGTAAGTCAAATATGCTTTGTATATTAATTACTTCATCATATGATATGTTAGTTTATTATTTCGTCGTTCTTTCACACCTTAAATATCCATAAAACAACAACCTGGTTTTTTTTTTTTTTTAAGGCTTAAATTAAGAGGTTCAAATATATCAATATTTGCAAAACCATGTATATGTAACAACCTTAGACCACCAGGGATAGTAACCCCAGTCCACAGTACACACATTTGTCTAGTCAGCGCCACATCACTTCACCATCCAACACAGCTCAAATTTCACGCCCGGAGATGGTTACCACACTTCACACTTCATATTAAAATTCTTTTAAAAAAAAAAAAAGTAAAAAGAGTGAGAGATGGGAGAGTAAGAAATAAAGAAAAAACCATTGGAGAAGGGTATGTAAGGAACATGGCTTGACCATACAAAGAAAATCTATCAGTTAGAACTTAGAACTAACGTATTTTCTTGTGTATTATCTCATAAAAAATATAGATACCTGGTTAGGACAAATTGTTGTTATAAAAAAATAAACGCTCACGATTACTAGATTATCCGAGAC
The DNA here is from genome assembly GCA_020465985.1 of Centrapalus pauciflorus. Taxonomy (NCBI): domain Eukaryota; kingdom Viridiplantae; phylum Streptophyta; class Magnoliopsida; order Asterales; family Asteraceae; genus Centrapalus; species Centrapalus pauciflorus. The sequence continues at coordinate 279,646 of JAANYP010008617.1, forward strand.
AAATTCTCAAATTCCTTTATGTACCTGTTTTTTCTAACACGGGGTGATGCTCACTTACGTGAGCCATGACCACCTCATTCTAAAAATCGTGAGGCATAGTTCACACCAACCATTCCGGTTGGCCTTATAATCTAGACTATAGATTAACTTATATAATTTAGACATAATTATAACCTATCGACTAATAATCTATGTTGGCACCACAATGTATCCCCAAATAGGACTTCAACTTCCGACGTGCTAATCAACGCTTGAACCAATGTACTAAGACACTTCAAGACACATGTAGAAACATATGAGGAATACACGATTCGATGAAAAAACCAAAGCATCATTTGGGTCTCTAATCATGGTTCTTGTCTCTAATGTCATAACTTTCATCTAAAACATCTTGTTTTGACAATGCTACTCAAACATGTTAGAAGTGCTCGATGTCAACTTAAGCCCAAAACATGTAGGAGATTCTGTGGGTCCGAGCTCAGTACCGTTTTGATGTCATGCTCACTTCTTGATCCTTAATGACTTCATAACATCATAAATACTTAGGCGGCGTTTGGTTCGCAAAATGTTTATTCCTGAAATGAAATCTGTCAAGGAATGGAATTTTGGAAGGAATGGAATCTGTCGGAATAGAGTTCTGTCGGAATCTGTCAAGGAATGGAATTTTGGTTTTAGAACTGTTAAAATCTAGCTTTGGAACGGAATTAAAATTTAATGGCACTAAGGAAAATAGATATCTTCAAAAGTGGTGTTTTTTCAAAAGGAATCTTCATTCCATTCCTTTTTACTGCCAAACAGCACATCGGAATGAAATTTCCATTCCAATTCCATCAAATTCTATCAGATTCTGTGAACCAAACGTCCCATTAGCCTCACCTTGCATTAACCTCATAAATACACCTATAAGAAAAGTAACTTTGAATCGTACAAAATACATCGCTCTTGGATGATTCAATCGTACAACTTAATTGTTGAATTTGAGCATTTGATTTAAAAACCAAGGGAAAATATGATAATAAAAAAGATAAAATTACTTTGGATCAAGTCTTCTTTAATGAGCATACTTTAAAAATGTAAATTCTAAATTCATAGTTTGAAAAATTCATGTTTATAGATCATCCTTAAAAAACTATAATTTAAGATAAATGTATTCTATATTTTTAGACGACAAACTAACATACTCCAATTACTAAACTATTCTTTTGTCTCAAGTTGGGACTTCAGAACTTACTCTCACCACCTAAATTTCAATTTGTCTGACAGGATTCGAACATTGACCTCTCACTTACCTATGACCCTGATACCAAAAGGGGGGCTGAATGTATTCTATTTGAACCTCTAGTTTTACTATTTAAATCTCTAGGTATCTAGTTAGGTGGTATTTGTTTTTTAATAGGTTAAACGTCTGAAGTCTGAAAACCATGTCTGAAATTAGTCTGAAATTAAGAGGCTCTGAATTTTAATTCAGACTGGTCTCTTTCTCTTAAAATTCAGAGGGAAATTCAGAGTTGTAACCTCTTAAGTCTGAATTTAAACAAACAATACAAATTATGTTAAGATCTGAAATTCAGACTTCAGACCAAATTAAGACCCTCTTAATTGAAAACAAACACACCATTAGTCATTAAATAATAATATATTTTCAACAGTTTATCTCAATAAATACGTCAGTCTTATTAGTTACACTACTGTTATTATAATAATATACAACATAATTCACTTTAATCATTTTTATTATAATATATTATGTTTTTTTTTCTTTTATATTATAATATAACTAATTTATTATCCATATATTATAAGGTTATGTTTAACATATAATTAGTTTGTTTATTAATATAAGATAAAATATAAACAAATAATTTTTAATAAAAAAGTATTTTAATGTATCCAAGATTAAAGTATTATATTATAAACTAAAAGAAGTATGTTATTTTGTAACATTTGTAAAATTAAAATGGATTAATTGTTTAACCTTTTAGTAATATCCCATCACATAATTTAAATTTGTATTTTTTTTTCTTTTTTATCTGCTCTCTCTATAATTTTTATATATTCCTTACATACTTAAGATATTTATTTCTGTTTTATAATTTTAGTTTTTATATTTTTATTGGAAACTATCATATAACATAGAAATAGGTGTCTAAATTCTATTGGACCAAAACTTTATAAAATGTTAGTAATGTAATTCGCACAATTTCAAAGTACCTTGTTACCAAAAGTTCAAATCAAAACAAGAAAAAAACAACCTAGAAGAATAAGTAATTATAGGCTTATAGCATAACGTTATACATTCAATTGTTTTTACAATTTTAATTCAATTAGTTGGATTTTGTTATTCATTTAGTATTGTATCTTTTTATTTCAGTTTACACATTTTCAGATATATAATTTTGTAAGGGGAAATTTACGAAGAAAGTTAATATAAAATACAAAATTTAACAATAAAAGGATTTGTAAAATTTTTTAGGCTGAAAAAGGTAACATAAAATTCTATTTTGGCCAAAAAAGAAAATGAAATTCAAATTTTAAGCCAAAAAGAATAATCATGATTATTTTTTTACCAAAAAAGGGACCATAAATTAAATTTTTAATATTATCTTTCTTGACCTAATAAATTTCACATTATCTTTATTATCGAATTTTACATTTTATGTTATCTTTTTTGATAATTTTTCCTTATTATAAAATTAACAACTAACCGACTCTTGAAAATTTTATATACATCATCACCATAACTGAGCCTATCATTTGGGCTTTACAACCTCTAAGGAACCCAAAAAAGAGTGAGACAATCCATAGCCCACTTTCAACAAATTTAAATTCGGTACAAAATTTTAAATCTTTTTAAGACCGATTGCTTTGTTTTAAAAAGGGGTTTCATCAACAACCAAGTGTTGTCTTTTAGGAGACATATAACCTAATGACCAAATCTAGTTATCTACCACTATCCATGTGGTTCTTTCGGCAAACTTGATGTTAAAAATGCATTTCTCCATAGGAATATTAAGGAGACGATTTACATGTCTCCACCCTTGACTTTGTCAACCCAATTTATCCGAACCATGTGTGTCACCTTAAACACTCCCTTTATGGACTCAAGTAGACACCACGTGTTTGGTTTCATCGATTATCTCGAGCTTTAGTGGGATGTTGGGTTTATCACGTCTATGATCGACTCATCTTTGTTTGTTTAGTATCGAGACTCCATTGTTTTATATGTCAATATGTATGTGGATGACAACATTGTGACGGGTAATATTGTGAGTCATATTGATTGAATTATCTCTACGCTTTTGTCCTGAGTTTGCATCGAAAGAGTTGGATGCTCTACATCAGTTCTTTGGTATTGAGGTAATGTCTTAGGAGTCTTATATTATATTATATTATATTATATCATCTCAACAACAATATATTCTCAATATATTGCTACAAGAAAGTCTATTGATGCTATTTGCTAAGCCAATTCCATCTCTTATATCCTCGATGTTACATTTACTCGGGAGACTGACATTTTATTTGACGATCCAACCAAATATAAACAAATGGTGGGTGCTTTAAAATATGCATGCTCTTTCGACCAAATATTATGTATGGTGTCAACAATGTGTATAAGTTTATGCACGCGTCTATGGATACCTATTGGTCATCGGTATAGTGTATCTTGCACTACTTTAGGGGTACCCTTGAGCTTCACATTCAGCGCAACTTAAACCTGGCTTTCCATGCATTCTCGACTGTTGATTGGGCTGAGGGTCCTAATGATCGTCAGTTAACTGGTGGATTTGATATTCTGGATTCCAAATTAATTTCATGGTGCTCTAGAAAGCAACAAACAGTCTTTCACTTGTCTAGCGAATCTAAGCAAAGTCATTGTTGATACTGCAGCTAAACTCATTGCTCCAGACACTTCTTAGCGAACTTGGTGTTTGTAATTTCGTTCCTCGTACCTTATGGTCAAGTTGCGAATATATTCACCAAGCCACTATTTAGGTCACGTTTCTTATTTTGCGATCCAAGCTTTAGTTCGTTTCCTGGTCTTAGCTTGCCAGAATGCCATGTGGTATTGAATTATCTATCTAAATTACATGTGTTCGTTTAACTAAGTCTTATAGTTTAAGGGTCTTGATATAAATGGTTCTTTCATATGTATTTACGTCTTGCTTTCAATTGAATGAATTCAATACCTCAATTGAGGCTTCATACAGGCTACAAATTAATAGCAAACAACATTTAGTAAAATTATGTAAAGAAAAAAAATGAATTATATTATTAAATAATTTTAATTACAACATATTAAAATTAAAAATAAAAATGTCCATCTATCTAGCTCTAATTTGTCTTTCTGTCGTTCGGTTTATTTTGTTAAAAAACAAATGTCTAATGTGTTTGTTCATTTAATTTTAAATTATATTCATAAATGTTCGTTCTTGTTTAGTATGTATTTAAGTTTAATTGTGTTGGTTTACTATTCGTATGGCATTTACACACTACACTAATAACAAATGGATATGTGTGCAAAAAACTCATAAGTTTTAGTCAGTTTAGGGTTTTTTGTGTAATGAAAATGATTGGGGATTTAATCACAAAAATGGTTCAACTTGAGGGTTTTTTGCACAATTATCCCAACAACAAACACAAATGATGTAACGAACGAACACAAATACAAAATTTAATCGTTGATTTGTCCGTGTTCATATATTTATTTATTAAAATAACTCTAGTTTTGAATCCTTTAACTCATTACAAGTATAGAATAAGTGTGAAGAATTAAGTTATAATTTGCAAGAAATGTATTCAAAATGACAATAATCGTCCGAAAGTAATAAATAGTCTTTTAATATTGTCATAAATGTTTTTTTATTTGTACAATTAGCCCGTGTGATGTAAAGTGTAAACCCATCAATTATAGTCCAACATATAAATGGGTCAATATGAAATGGGCTCAAACGAGTCAAAACCTTTAAAAAAAATTAATTTCAGAAAACTTCTCAAATTTTCATTTTCTTTTCAAGAAAAATAAAAACTTGTGTTTTTAATCATAATTTATTATAACTTTCATTTTATTTTTTAAATTACTTTTTATACCCTCTCATTTTAATATCACCTACCCTATATTTACTTTCTATACTCTCTTGATCTCTTACTTTTTTAATCACTTACCCTACATTTATATTATTTTTTTACTTTTCTATCACCTATATCATTTTTTTAACTAAAAATTTATCATTTAAACAAGTTTTCTCTTTTTTAAAAAACCATTGTTTTTTTTTGAAACTATAAATTGAAAAATGAAATAAAAAATGACTAGTTTTTGTTAACTAAGCGCAAGCGCAACATTATTGTGTCATGTGTTGTTCTAACACCTTTGGTTTTCTTATTATTTTTACTAGTTTATTACCCGCGTATTACGCGGATATTATTAATATATATAGAAAATAATAAATAAAAAGATAAAGATATAAATATTATTTTTCAAACAAAAGTACATAAGGTGATATTATTATTTATTATGACCTATTAATTTGTATATTTCTAAATATATATGAAGAGTAATTATTTTCTTATATATATTTTTAAACTTTTATTATATTATCTTATAATTAATAAGTTAGTAGATTATTAGATTTTGTTTGATTTGATTTGATTTGAATTTAAAAGTGGGTTATATTAGATTTGGATAGATTTAATTAATAAGTTAGTAGAGTATTAGATTTTGTTTGATTTGAATTTAAAAGTGGATTATATTAGATTTGGATAGATTTGATTTAAATTTCTTTATTCTTTTCAAAATCTGTAACAGCCACGTGTCGATTCATGGTGACGACACGTGGCTTCACCAGAAATGAGTATAGTTACTCTTTTAATAGTATAGATAGATTTTTATAATTATAGTTATAGACTTTAATTTATTCAGTACAAAAGATGAAAAACTAATTAAAATACGTGTCCGTTTCATCAATAATTTTAAAATGTAACATTTTAATTTCTTTAATATTAAAATTTCATTTAGTTTTTAATATATATTCAAAACATGAGCTAATAGATAATAGACTAGCAACAAATAGAACAATCTGAAAAGGATTAGACCAAAGTTTTAATTTAATATAAAGTTCCAAAAATAAATAACCAAAATAATGCTATCATTGTTAACAAAAATATCAAGATATTCTAAAAATAGAGAACAACTTATTATAAACCATATAATTAATAATTAATCATGAAAAGTGAAAACTTCAAACTTCAAACCTTAACCAAAACTATTTATGAAAACCTCAAAATAGAACACAAACAAGAAATTTCTTTTCTTAACCGAAAAAGCCAAAAATCCGAATTTAAATATGACTGTGTTTGAAAGTAATAAATAAGCAAGCGTTCTAACCCGGTCATGTTTAGACCATAACTACTTTTGAAAGGGATATTTGTGCCAAAAAAAAAAAAAAAAAAAAAAACCTAAAGTTGGACCATTTTTGTAATTAAAACTCACAACCATTTTTTCATTGAACAAAAAAACCCTAACTGGCAAAATCTCACAAATTCGGGATATTTCCAGTTGTAACCGATTAAAAGTTATAGGCCACTATTGACAAGTCAACAGTGACCACCAGAATTTGCCGAAAAAGTTAATTCCAAAGCAAAAACACATATTCGAACAAATAATTTTACAAGAAATATGAATTTGAATCATAAAACACAAACAAGTGAGTTCGCTGGAATGAAGGTTTGTCAGAGACGAATGGTTGGTCTGCAGATTGCAACCAGTTCATCAGGTTGCAAGTCATTTTAAAAAAAAAAACTACTTTTGATAAGTTTTAGTCAGTTGGACGTCTTTTGTGCAATGAAAAATGATTAGGAGTTTTAATCACCAAAATGGCCCAACTTGAAGGTTTTTTTACACAAATATCTCTTTTCTAAATTGTATTCGGTTTGACCCGTATATAATTATACACATATTTTGTCACGTTGAAGTGTTTGTATTTTCAAAAGAAATGTCCCTAATATAGAATTTAATAAAATACAAAAGTATTACTAAATATATATTTCAAAGTGATATTTATTGGAAATAATGGAGTGTTTTGCTAAAATCTAAATCTAATAAAAAGGCGGTTTGGTATTTGTGGAGAAGCTAGATTCATACGTCACCGTCTGAATTTGACAATTAGACCAACGATGATAACGATGGTTAACCAACCCAAACAAAATTAATTAGTTTTTTAATCCATGCATTATTAATTATATAAGTATATTAATTATTATACAATTAATCATATTAGATCATCTCATTTAATAAATTATTTAATCATCATTGAATATCATTTTCTACTTAAAAATAAAAAAACCAATGGAATAGCATGATTGAACACCCCACCCCACCCCACCCCCAAATTAAACACATGTATAGTCGAGATCAATGAATAACTAAATTAGACTGAAGAATTAGATATATGTATATGTAATGAAATATAGCATTGTTAAACTTATAGTTTGGTATTGAAAAGTTTTGGAATGATAACCAGTTATAAGAGCAAAAAGAAAAAAAAAAGTGTATTATCATGTATTGAAAATGTACGTAAAATAGTGACTATATTATACATGTTGAGATAAAAACTGAAGTCAAACATGATATTGCTCTAGTTGAACATCTTTCCCGTTCAAAGGCTCGTACTCACCGAGATAAGTTTCTAGATGGTTTGATAAGTCTCCTTTGTCGATGTTCTCGTGATGATATGATTTGCATACTAGATAGAGTATCGTTTGAAGAACGAGCCCATATAGGAAAAAAGTCAGAAGTAGTAGGAAACACAATACGCCGAACCCTACCCTCTTCCATGCCTCCAACGAGTCACCGTGCACAACCCATATTTCGAACATGATTTTAATGAGTACGAATGACAAATTCAATATAAAGAAAATAAAAATAGCAGCTGCCCTGTTTCCTTTAATCAAATCCTTGGCTTTTGTCATTGCTTTTAACCCGTACGAGTACGAGCTCTCTAAAACGGAGACCACGCTTGCAAGTTGCCAAATAATAGTCATGTAGATGAACCCCATCATATATATGATCAAGGCAACGAAAAAGAGAATCACCCCTAACGGATAAGGCACAATAACTATAAAAAGAATGAAGACCACTGCCGCAATGAAGTTGTAAACAAAGATAGCGGCAAACATGCACAAGAAAGTGACCATGAGCCTTTTCCAAACTTTCGGCACAACGCTCATGACTTTCTTGAAAGTCAACTCACGTCTTGTGTAAACCGATGCAATCGTGTAGACGACAGCAGCCGTGGAGAGGAGGGATAAGATGAGGAGGACGGTGAAGTACCCGAAGTTGAAAAGTATTAAGGTGATCCATTCAGATGAGAGAGTATCTGAAAGTTTGTTATATCTTTTGGTACCCGGACGTGTGATATCTTGTTCGTATTCAGTGTGTTTGATGTCTCGAAACAATGAATTCGATATCTTGAGATGTGCCAAGAAGATCAAGGTTAGAGGGAGGATTAAGGTGAGGGTTATTTGGCTAAAGATTTTTCTCCATGAGACTATGATCTTGTAGCTTTCTTTGAACATGCCAAAGAGGCCAAGAAATTGCATTTCCTCTTGTTCTCTATCCATTTCTTTCAAAAAAGAAAATGAGAATGGAAACGAATGTGAAAATTGTATTGGTCTATAAAAATATCATTGGGAAAGTTGGGTTTTGACTTTGACATTTCGATAACCTAACTACCCTTAGATTTCATTATAATTACCATATGTGCCACTCACTCCACATGGCTTGAGGAATCTACCAAGTCAAGCAAATGACAGGCAAAACGGAGAATTTTAAATAATTTTATTTTTTGAGTAAATTACATAAATGGTCCATGTGGTTTATAATAAGTTATGGATTTCGTCCCTCAAGCAAACTAAGTACATAGATGGTCCATAAAATTGAATTTCTGTAACATTTTGGTCCCTCAATCTAACTTCCGTCAAGTAAGGTTAACTTAAAGGGTATTTTTGTCTTTTCACTCTTTCAAAGACCATTTCTGAAATTATATAATAAACTTTTAATTTTAAAATTATTATTATTATTATTATTATTATTATTAAACTCTTCCACCATCAAAAAAACCCAATTTCTGGGAAGCACTGATCACCTTCCTATGCTTCCACCATCAACAAACCCAAGTGGGAGAGATGCGTTTTCGAATTTTGATTGGACAACACAGGTTGCACCGTTGGATTTGCTCGTCAAAATTATTTCACCGACAACGAGAGAGTTGGTGAAAGCGATTGCGAAGTAGATGAACGTATCGCAATCCCTTCATCCGCACCAGTATTTATAAGAAACAAAGGGATTTGTGAAAATTTCAGTAGGGTTGGAGGTATAAATTTAGAGCCAAGAAAAGAAATCAATTTGTGGAAGAGAAGAACTATGCCTCAACCTAAGCCTCTTCAATTGCATACTGCAGCTTAGATCTTTTTTAGTTCTTAGGGTACTTTTTTTTTTTGAAAAAAAAAATATTGTATTTTTGATGACTTGAATGTGTAGATATTAAGAAACTAATACCAAGTCATTTTCTACTATATGTAAATGAACAATATGCTTAATTTGGTGGAACTGTAGAAAGTAGTTAGCGGTTGTAGTCTGTACCGTGGGTTTGGATGCCATTTTTGGGGCTTGAAAGCTCATGAAGAACTTTAGTGATGAAGATGATAGATTGGGTTTGTTGATGGTGGAAGAAGAAGAAGAGAAGGAATTTCATTTTGAATAAGAAGAAGAAGAAAGAGGAGCTATAAAAAAGAAGAAGCAGGAGAAGAAGAAATAATAATAATAATAATTAAATGTTTATCATTTAAATTCAGAAATAGTCCTTAGAAGAGTGAAAAGACAAAAATATCCTTTGAGTTAATCCCTTACTTACGGAAGTTAGATTGAGGGACCAAAATGTTACTGAAATTCATTTATGGACCATCTATGTACTTAATTTGTTTGAGGGACCAAATCCATAACTTATTATAAACCACATGGACCATCTATGTAATTTACTCTTAATTTTTTATTGTATCTTGTTTATCTTATTATTATATCTTAATTTTCAATTATTATACTAAAACTTACATTTTAATATAAGATTTTTTCTGTTAAATAATAAGGAGGCGTTTGGTTCGCGAATTTTTTTTCTCGGATTTGCATTTTGTCAAAGTATTTACATTATGCAGCATTTGCTTTTTTCAAGATTTTATCAAAGGATCTGCATTATCAATTAGGAAAAAATTGCTAGTTTGAAAAATGCAAGGTTAACAGGATTTTAAATCCTAGGGGGGAGAGGGGCTGAGTTTTTAAATAACAAAGAATGAATGGATTTAACAAATCTTGGGATTTTAAATCCTTACTGAAATCTGTGAACTAAACACAGGATTTTAAATGCAAATCTCAGTGAATCCCAGAAATTCCGCGAACCAAACGCCCCATAATAGTCTTGCCATGTTACAAACATAAATAACAAGTTTATGTAAAATAATAACCTAAATTTTATATAATATAAAGATACCTAGATATTATTAATTCGAGTTAATTTCACATGATTAGAAGCTACTCTTTCCCAAAAATGACATTGTGGTACGAACTTTTTTCCCAAATTAATCCTAGAGAGTTGTTAACCTTTGTTGACATTGCCTTAAATTCCACTAGGGATTATGTTTCATCACCAAATTATATAAGAATGTGGAATAGAATAGAATTGAACTTCGAACTTTCGAAGTGAGATTTTGATGATATTGTGATTAAAATGTGTGATCATTTTCAATAATAATAATTTGACCCAATCAAGTTGTCGAACTTTATTTTGGGATGATATATGACCAGGGACGGACGTACTTTATAAGGGTAGGGGTCAAACGACCCCGATATTTTTTTGACGTGTTATATATATAGTCAAAAAAAAAAAATTGACTCTGATGATATTATAAGTTCGACCCCCTATATATAAAACATTTGACATAAAATCTAAGAAAAAAATACAAACGTGATACTATGTTACTTATTTAACAAATAATTAAAAAAAATATTTGTATTTGGGTTGGGCTCAGATTAAGGACTTAAGATTAGGGATTTAGGGGTAAAATGCAAAGTTAACAAACCTGTGGTCCACAAAGAAGGAAGCTGAATTACAGAAAGGTTCACGCAAAGATTAGAGATTTAGGGCTAAAACGCCCACTCCGTCGCCCAGGCCTCCGGCCTCCGCCGCTGCCCCTCCCTTCGCAAGCAGCCAAGCAGCAACTAGCAAGTCGCACTGTGGTCGCCTCTCTGGTCTCTGCCTTTCTGTTGCCATGCTTCGGAGAGTCGTGAGCCTCTCGAGTGTCGCCTCTCTGTATGATCTAGATGAACCGACACGAAAATTTGAGATTTGAATTTTTTTTAGAGTCACAAGTAATTACACTCTCGTAACATTTTAAATTCCGACCCTCATAAATTTTTTTCCTGGATCCACCACTGTTATGACAAAGGATCAATAAATAAACATATTGGAATATATTTACTATGGAATGGAAGCATTTCTATTAGTAATTTTTGACACGACGCCACAACCAGACACAAAGTGAGTATGGCTAACCTAACATTAACACGACACAAAATATTAATTGGGTCATAAATAGGTCGATACGAAATTGAAATGAAATTAAACGGGTTAATTTTGGATAAGACCTGTCAACCCGTTTTCAAGCCATATAATCAGTTTAATTTTATAAAGGGAAAATTACCAAGAAAGGTAATATAAAATACAAAATTTGACAATAAAGGTATTGTAAAATTTTTTTTTTTGCCAAGAAAGGTAACATAAAATTCTATTTTGGCCGAGAAAGAACATGAAATTCAAATTTTAGGCCAAGAAAGATAATCAAATATTATTCTTTTACCAAAAAAGACAGCATAAAATTAAAATTTTACCTTCTTAATTTGTCATCAATACCCTTTTTTGTCAATTTTAAATTTTATGTTATCTTTCTTGGCCTAAAAAATTTTACATTACCTTTATTGGTAATTTTTTAATTTTATATTACCTTTCTTGGTAATTTGCCCTTTATAAAATTAAGTTTATTATTACTACCATATATTTTCATTTTTGAAATCATTATTATTGTTAATTATTTAATAATAAGAATAATTTATTTCTTTAATTTGTTTATTTTAAGTTATTACGTTTTTTATTTTAGAGAAAATAGTTTTTGAAATTTATGTTCTTACTTTAAAAGATATTAAATTTAAAAAATCCGAAAACCAATAAGTTGTCCGATCCAAGCAAATCAAAACCCGATTTGGCAAACTTCCATATAACGGGTAAATAGTGGATTGACACGAAACCAACATGAAAATGATGACAAATAAACCAAACACGACATGATTACAAACGGGTCAATAAATGGTTCGACACGAAATTGACACATCAATACGAACACGACAATCCAAACCCGATACGAATTGCCACCCCTAAGTCCAAGACATTTTTTTTAATTTGGTTCTTACGTGACAATTCTTTTAGAAAACGATCAAACAACAATTTCTGACGACATGCTATGTTCTTTGTCGACACAACACAACTCGATCAGCGCCATTGTAAGGGCCGATGCCTCTAAGACCTGATAAGGGGTGCAACCCTTTACATAAGAGACAAGATTGTCGTGTCAATTATACATGTGTGCAATTCGTATCTTTATACTTGTTTCAACATGAACGGTAATCCTTTTAATCAAGGTTATTTATTATATAAAGCTCATTAAGATATAGATTTTTTAGTTGATTACATAATTACAAGTTACAACATCAATATTTATAATCTATAATCTATCTATAAATACTAATAAATTAGTAAATAAGATGTCACATATTGACTCTTCCTTTAATTTGAAAGGTGTTATCATCTCATTTCACCACATTTTTACCAAAATGTAATTTAAATTTCAAATAAAAGAAATCAAATCTATTCAAATTCAGTCTAACTAATTCAATAATTATTTAACTAAAATCAAATATATTCTAATTTTTATAATTATATTATATAATATTTATTTTTTAAAAAATCAACTCATGTAATATATGGGTATTAACCTAGTATACTGTTAACTATTGTTGATTTTGTAGTGTTTGTAAAGCAAAAATCAACATGAAAATGATGATGGGGGTGGTTTTGTGATTTTAGTGAAGTTGGAGGGCATATGATTTCTACATACGAACGTGTACGCGGGGTTGATACGGTCTTGCACGCTAAAGACGCACACAAGAAAAGGAAGCTTCGCATAAGGTCTTCGTCTACCCCCCCTTCCGTTGACTAGTCAACCACCAATAATAATAACAATAAAATACAACTTTCTTGAAGGAAAATAAGTGACATAAAAAATAACACATCTTAATTATTCAATTAATAAGTAAACAATCAACTTTTTAAAGGATTTTGGAATATTGAAAATGGACCGAGACAAGTTCCAAATATCTTAACCGATATATTTTCATTCGGTGGACTAACATCGCACCACCCAAAACATCTATTTCAAAATTTTTTAACTTCCTCGCAATTACATAGTACATGACCTAAAAAATAATGTTTGATTCCACAAATCCCACAATATGTAGAAACTATATTAACACCCATTTATCTTTAGGTTTACAAAATATTGGATTTTATCAGGATCAACATTCCAGTTAACAATATCAATTTTTATTGGAACCCAATTATTCCAAGAAGTTTCAAAATCAAGATTAAGGTTAGAATCAAATTCACAATCAATGAGCGAAGATAGTTGCAAGCAACAACCTACACCTGAGAAACGACCTTTCAAATTTTATTATGTGAGTATTTTATAATACCTAAATAAGTATAAAAAAAAACCAAACAAAATTAAAAAACCAATTACTTGTTTAGCCCAAAACTTAAAATGGCCCAAATAACCAATCCTACTTTATGGTCCAATATCTTAGAACCAATCATTAAAAAAATCCTAAATAAAATTTAGGTTTTGTACATTTGTGTTGAAATTTTAATTATGACTTTTGATTGTTATAATTTATCAAAGTATTAATTATTATTAATGATTCCTAGATATTTTATGTCCAATATCTAATGATTAAATTTGTAGTGGAAATGTGAAATATTTATGAAAATTGGTTATTTGATATGTAAAGTTGTATTGAAATGTTAAATGTTTAATCATAATTGTCAATTGTTAACCGCACTATATTTATAATATCTTTAGTTTAATTGTTATTTTAAGATTATTCGTATTATTTTGAATTAAACATACTAATTTATTGACCCGAATGGCCTATCTATATATTTGAAATTTCAAATTGCGTGTGCATGAAAAATTGTGCAACGGGTACTGTTAGAACCTAATGTGCTGTTTGGTTCACAGAATTTTTTTTGAAGGAATAGAAGTCTGGAAGAAATGGATTTGTCAGAATCCAAAAGCTGTCACTTGTTTGGTTGGCAAGAAAAGAATGGATTTCAAATTTCATTCCTTGTTGTTTTCTGTTTGGTTTGTATATCTGTCAAAGAAATTGAAATTTAATTCTCATAAATGACCAAATTATCATTATTATTAATTTTTATAATAATTTTTAAGATTATAAAAATATTATGATGTCGTTTATTTATAAAACGCATTTACAATATAATCTGTTTGCAAATTATAATTTTTTAGCAAAGCCCTCAAACCATTAACATTTCAAGACATTAGCTTCATATGTTTGATATCACAAGTAAGTGGAGGCGACCTCATTGTTATAGGATTGTAATTTGTAAGGTATCCATTCTTTTTGTGGTTTCTTGTGAGCAAGAAGAGTCCAAGGTTCACTTTGATGTTGAGATATATCCATCGTAATAGACGTTTCAATATTGTCTGAAACAATCTTAGATGCAATGCCCTTTCTTGTGCCCGCTTTTTTTTACCTGAAAACATTCTCAATCTGAATTCAAGTTTGACTTACCCTAACTCAAATAATGATGCGGAGCAGGTTCAATAACCAGTAGATAAGTTCATGGATGGCAGGGGAAAAGCAGTCAACTCTAACGGGACTAACTTTCAATTGTGAGAAATAAGAAAGGAAATCGAGAAGAAGAGGTCGGATATGTAACAAATCGAGAAGAAGAATATATCAAGAGAAAAAGTAACAATCGATAGATCGAGAAGAAGAGTACAAGATCGATCGAGATGAGAAAAAGAGAACAAGATCGGTCGATTAGAATAAGAAGAAGAGAACAAGATCGATCAGAAGAACAAGATCGATCAAGATGGAGATGAAGATCGATGAAGATGAACCTGTGGTGATGAAGACGAGAGACGAACCGTGTTTTGCTAGGGTTGAAGAGAAAGATGGAGGCTTGTTTTGCTAGGGTAGAAGAGAAAGCACATGGAGAGTAGAAGAGAAAGACGAGATTTGGAATTGAATGCAAATTCTTTGCAAACATGGGAGGAAAATAGATTCCCACCGAGAAAGGAAAATTTTTAAGTGGAGGGATTCTCTTTCCTTAGTTAAAACCAATCAAACACGCAACAGATGGAATGTTTATTCCAATTCCATTGAATTCCTTCAGGAATCCGCGAACCAAACAACCCCTAAGTCTACCACTTCTAATTACTTGTTAAGCTCGATTTGACCTTACCAGATCCATTTTTTAGATAAGGATCGACTAACCAAGTTACAACAAGACTTGGATCGAATTTTCAACTTAAAAATTCCAGGTTATAAAAGGACTTAAGTAAGTAAAACTGGACCTTTCACTTGTCGAATAAGTGAAACAAGCTATAAGTTTGTTCTTTTTTTTTTTTTAAATCAATAAATGCTTATATGACATTTTTACTTATCAAATAAGTAAAACTATGCTATAAGTTTGTTCTTTTTTAATAATTGAGAAGCGGTGATTTTCACTTATGCACTACCTATTTGGTCATCTTTGGAGAGGAAACTTAGTGAAGAAAATAAAAGTATACGTTCACATCATTCTCTCATATCACCATGAAGCTCCTTCGCCACCCCTACCTCGTTGGCATCGCTAACCTTCCCTTCCCCATTCTTGTTGTTGACATCCCACCCACCGTCTACACTTTCGTGCTTTTGCCCTTTTCTACTACTATTGGGTTTAAATCAATTATGGATTGAATTGGTTTTGTTTATCGACTTATTGTCTATGTGTGTTTGATATAATGGATAGCAATGAATCAATTCACGTCTCTATTATTATTGTTATCCATATTGCTGAAATTGTTTTTTTTTTAATCTTTTGTCGTGTAATTTTCTTATCAGTTCGTTCTAGTGTTCGTCATTATTTTGTTTTATGGTTCTCAAGTATGGTTTGCGAATTGCTGTAAATTTTTTTACTTGCTATTGTTGTGGTTGAGCTAATGATGGTTGAATCTCTATTAATGCCTGGTTCTAAACTGAGTTGTGTACCTAGTTTTGTTGTCCTTTTTGCTCTTACTCTACTACAATGACTGCTGTTATGTATGTTTTTTTGCTAGTGTTGCTGCGAGCTGCTAGATTTTATTTTCTTGACTGCTGCTGATGGTGAAGGCTGCTAGAAGTTTTTGGTTTGTTGTTTCTTTTGGTTGCTTTTAGCTGGTTAGGTCTGATGCTATTGTGCCTTGATATGGCTCTCATGTTAATTTAAAGTTGTAGCTAGAGTTGTGTAGGCTTTAAAGTTTTACGAATTGGTTCTTACAGTCTGCTTAATTTTTTTCGAGTTTGATTAGCTTGGTTTCTTGGTCTGAACTCTTTGATGTTTCTATTTTCAACCCGGTTTCTTATTATTGTAGCTTTTGGTCATACAAAAGAAACGGTCGTATTGTATTCAATATTCAACGCCATTACTTATCGATAGATGCTACAATCAGTTTTCAGCCACTTGTATAAAAAAACCAAAACCTAATGCTCGATTTGATGATGTTAATTGTATGACGATTGAATTTTACAACATGATCCCTCTTAGCTAGGCATGACAAGAGACGAGGATGACTGGGGATCAGAGATCTTTATCAGAAATTGTGTTTATTTAAAATTTTAGAAAATTAACAAGTTTACATTACAAATTATTGTTAATTAAGAAAAATATGTTTATAAATTTTAAAACAACTCAAATCAATAGTTTTGAGTTATATACATACATAACTAATTTTTTTAAATAAAGCTTATATAAAAACAAATAAAAGTAAAATAAAATAAGATAATTTAACAATAATATATATATATATATATATATATATATATATATATATATATGTATGTATATATATATATATGTATACATATACAGAGGGAGGTTCAATGGAAAACCATCATGCACCTGAAAACTTGTGAAAACCGCACTGCACCACCACAAATGCATCAAATTCCCCGCGTGATGCATCAAAATCTCACGTGATGCATCAAATTTCCCGTGTGATGCATCAAAATCCCACGTGATGCATCACCTTATTTACGATCATGCCACCGCTTTTTTCATGAAATGCACCAAATCGGACGGTATACGTAGGTTTCCGTAGTTTTCACGTGCATAGTGGTTTTCCATTGAACCCACCCCTGCATATACATATACATATACATATACATATATAGACGACTAAGGATCAATTGCATGTGAACAAAATATATTGTGTGAACATTGTGGACCAGTAATGGCTTGACATGTCAGCATGTTTTTATTTTTATATATTTTTATTATTTGATTACAGTTAGGGGTAAATTAGACATTAGCAAATAATGATTATTATTATTTTTCTTAAACTGCAGCAGTTCCTTCTTCTCCGATCAAACACTTTCCTCCGGTTCCACGGTTTGTTATATTAAGCGGAGTTCTTCAATTTCGACTGCTTCTTGGATTATTTGGTTGATCAATTTTATCTTCTGTGTTTTAATGCAACCATCGAACGCCTGTTACGTTGCTGCCCTTGTGCGTCGCCATATCTAACATTCTTTCGGCTCCATCACTGAATTCGTAATCAACGATTTTCCAAATCTTTAGTTTTTAATTTGATACATTGACCGTTATGCTGTTCGTTTTTCCTCTTCTCCGACAATTTCAGGCATCCTTATGTTTAGAATGTTGTTTTCGACATCTTCATGGTTGTCCCTGCAGATTTCTTTCCGCTGCAATAATGAGATTGTAATGTTCATCAGATCATAGGTATGTTGAGTGGATGATTTTGTTAACTGGTTGTTGATGCTCATTTGTATGGACAATAGAAGTTTTTATATTTGATTTATACTTCCGTATTCATGAATATTGATCCCCGGTGATCACCAATTAACTCTTTTACGATATGATGAATTCAAGAATTTATCATCAACAAGTAATCATTATATATATATATGTATCCAATTCAATTTAACCAATCCGTATATATGCTTGAAACCAATTGATCCAATTTAGTTGTTTGTGACTGTTGGTTGTTTAGGAAATCTCACAGAGAGTGAGTTTCATATATATTCTTTTATCACTTCCTGCTGCCTAAAAAGTCGTCACAATGAGAAAACTAACAAAAGCACATGAACTCACTGTCATTTTTTTTCTAAACATAAACTAACAAACGCAGAGGATGCAACAATAATAATTTACACAAAAAAAACAACAAACACTTTTGTGCATTTGCATCTGCAATAATGTAACACACTTACCAAATTTTCCAATGGCATACCAGAAGCACTTTGTGCATCATTTGCAGCAAGACGTTAATTCAACAAATGCACTAAAACCGACAGCAAACAAGGTATAACTATTTGGAGCTATTGCAGACATTGCATCTGGTGCAGCTAGTGAAACTTTTCTAGTAACAAACCAATGCACTTGGTGCAGCAAACACTCAAATGAACAACTATACTAAATAAGGAATTATTATCAACAAATATTGCAGATAGTGTACTTGGTGCAGCAAGAACTCAATTCAACAACCCCATTAAAGCATATATTCAACCAGTTGCTTCGCCCCTTTTTATAAACATCGAATTTGACATCTTAAATCCTACAGAACTCGTCTTCTTCGTCTTCAAATACTTTTCCGATCACCGTTACTATCGGGAGGAATCTAATTATTATTAATATCAATTGCAGATTTAACGCATCTTGGGTATTCCATTTCTGCCCCTCCGTGCGCATAATTAGTGTTTGCAATTTAATAATTTAATTGGATCACGTGGCTCTATACGATAGGTTCACAATGTTCACAACTTATATAATGTTCACAATGGATCTCATCTATATATATATATATATAGAGGGAGGTTCAATTGAAAACTTTTATGCATCGAGGTACAAAAGAACCCATATCAACCATTAGATCAAAAAATTGTATGGATTAGATTAATGGCAAAAGGGTAAATAGTTGGACAATTTTATGCAACTTGTGCATTATAGGAACAAACAAGGAAGGGCATTTTGGGAAATGTGCATACCTCATTAAATTTAATATTTCAACAAATAATCAAATAATAAATGCCAAATAAATTCAATTGATACATTTCCAAATTTAACAAAAATTACACAAATTCAAAAAAAAGATGATGGATATCGATGCGTTTCATCGTTAATCTTGTTTATCTATGCATCATGTTAAAAAAAGTCGCATTTAACAAAAAAAATACAAAAATTCATTTATGCATCGTGTTCAACTTGTTCATCATTCTTTCATGCATCGTGTTTGTCGTTCATATTCTTCATTGAGCTATGCATCATGTTCAACTTGTTCATCATTCATTTATGCATCGTCATTGTTCATCGTCCATTTATGCATCATCATTTTCGTTGTTCATCGTTCATCATCCATCGATGCATTGTCATTGTTCATCATCATCTATGCATTATCATTATTCATCGTTCATCATCCATCTATGCATCATGTTCTTCATAATTATCATCGGTTACCTCTCTTGTTCATGTTCTTCATAATTATCATCGGTTACCTCTCTTGTTCATGTTCATCATCATCGTTGTTCATCGTTATTCTTCGTCTTCAAATCATCATCACTAAGAAAATCGTGAAGAACACGATTAGAGTTAAAGAGAGAGGGAGAGAGAGAGAGAAATGAGGAGGAAGGAATGTAGTTAATATGAGATTTTAATTCAAAGTGTAACTCCTAATTATCATTTAATGATTTTTAGAAATAAATTAATTATCATATCTTTAGTTTTCCCTAAATGCCCTTTGTGCACCCTTGGTGGATTATCCGATGCACAAAAGTGCCTCGAGGTGTCCCGATGCATAAAAGTTCTCAATTGAACCTCAATCTATATATATATATATATATATATATATATATATATATATATATATATATATATATATATATATATATATATATATATATATATATATATATATAGGGAGAGATTCTTTTAAGAACCTTAAAGATGGTGAGAATTTAGGAACCTTTTAGAGCCCTTGGATCAAAAGGGTATTTTTGGAATAAAAAATATTATCTTTCTCTCTCCACCTTTTTCATTATATGCATCTCTTTTTCACTTTCTCTCTCTTACTTTTTTTTTTCATTTTCATTTTCTATTTCTTTCATTAAAATTGATTTTAATATTAAAAAAATGTTTTTTATAAAAAAATAAATTTTTTTCTATATAAAAAATTATTTAATTGCTAAAAAATTAATGTATTCTATATAGAAATATTATATCTCTATATAGAATGTTATATAATTCTATATCTTTTTATGTAGATTAACATTACTATTCATAATCTATGTAAAATGTTATGTTTCTTATATATTTCATATATTTTTATGTTTATTATACAAGTCTATATCTTTTTTGTAGATTACCATTACTATTCATTGTGTTTTTGGTATATTTTATATCAGTTGCATACCAAGTATTCGATAAAATATCTAAATGAAATCTTCTTTTTTTTTGTTTCAATGTGTTTTTGGTATATTTTATCATTTAATCTACGTAGAATATATGATACTTGACATTTTACACGACATTCTACATAGATTGCATGACATTTTACGTAGATTGCATGTCATTCTACGTAGATTGAATGCCATTCTACGTAGATTGCATGACATTCTACGTAGATTATACATAGAATATGTTCGTCGATACTCTACGTAGATTGAATGTCATTCTACGTAGATTCCATGTTATTCTACGTAGATTTACAGTTTTATTCTATGTATTTTTGGTATATTTTATATCACTTGCATACCAAGTGTTTGATAAAATGTCTAAATAAAATCTTTTTTTTTTTGTTTCAATGTGTTTTTGATATATTTTATCATGTAATCTATGTAGAATATATGATATTTGACATTTTACACGACATTCTATATAGATTGCATTACATTCTACGCAGATTGCATGACATTCTACGTAGATTGAATGTCATTCTACGTAGATTGAATTTCATTCTACGTAGATTGCATATCATTCTACATAGATTGCATGACATTCTACGTATATTGTACATAAAATATGTTCGTCGATACTCTACATAGAATATGATAGATTCATTTTAAATATTTTATAATGAAGATTATTTGTAAAATATTAGATATATATGAATGTAATAGTTATTAGATGTTTTACATGATAATCTACGTAGATTACATGATAATCTACATAGAATATATGATACAAGACTACTTGTAAAAACTCATACATAATCTATGTAGAATGTTATGTTTCTTATATAGTTCATATTTTTTTGTTTCTTATACATTTTATATCTTTTTATGTAAATGTACATTAACATTCAATTTGTTTTTGGTATATTTTATCATGTAATGATACTTGACATTTACATGACATTCTACGTAGATTGAATGACATTTTACGTAGATTACATGACATTCTACGTAGATTGCATGACATTCTACGTAGATTGCATGTCATTCTACGTAGATTGAATGTCATTCTACGTAGATTGAATGTCATTCTACGTAGATTGAATGTCATTCTACGTAGATTGAATGCCATTCTACGTAGATTGCATGACATTCTACGTAGATTGTACATAGAATATGTTCGTCGATACTCTACGTAGATTGCATGTCATTCTACGTAGATTGAATGTCATTCTACGTAGATTGAATGTCATTTTACGTAGATTGCGTGACATTCTATGTAGAGTATCGACGAACATATTCTATGTACAATCTACGTACATTGGACAGATTCATTTTCCATATTTTATAATTAAAATTATTTGTAAGATATTACATTTATAATGAATGTAATAGTTATTAGATGTTTTACATGATAATCTATGTTGATTACATGACAATTTACGTAGATTACATCATAATCTACATAGAATATAATACAATACTACTTGTAAAAAATCACACATAATCTATGTAAAATGTTATGTTTCTTATATATTTAATATATTTTTATGTTTCTTATACATTTTTATATCTTTTTATGTAGATTAACATTACTATTCAATGTCTTTTTGATATATTTTATCATGTAATAATCTACGTAGAATATATGATAATTGACATTCTACACGACATTCTACGTAGATTGCATGTCATTCTACGTAGATTGCATGCCATTCTACGTATATTGCATACCATTCTACGTATATTGCATGTCATTCTACGTAGATTGAATGTCATTCTACGTAGATTGAATGTCATTCTACGTAGAACGCATGACATTCTACGTAGATTGTACATATAATATGTTCGTCGATACTCTACATAGAATATGACAGATTCATTTTTCATGTTTTATAATGAAGATTATTTGTAAGATATTAGATTTATAATGATTGTAATAGTTATTGGATGTTTTACATGATAATCTACGTAGATTAAATGATAATCTAAATAGAATATAATACAAGACTACTTGTAAAAAATCACACATAATCTATGTAGAATGTTATGTTTCTTATATATTTCATATATTTTTATGTTTTTTAAACATTTCTATATCTTTTTATGTAGATTAACATTACTATTCAATGTCTTTTTGGTATATTTTATATCAGTTGCATACCAAGTGTTTGATAAAATGTCTAAATGAGATATATTTTTTTGTTTCAATGTGTTTTTGATATATTTTATCAGGTAATCTACGTATAATATATGATATTTGACATTCTACACGACATTCTACGTAGATTGTACATAGAATATGTTCGTTAACATATTCTATATAGAAAAAAATATTCTATATAGACATATAATATTTCTATATAAAATACGTTATTTTTTAGCAATTAAATAATTTTCTATATAGAAAAAATATTTTTTTTTATAAAAAAACGTTTTTTTACTTTAAAAATCAATTATAATGAAAGAAAAATAAAATGAAAATGAAAAAAAGTAAGAGAGAGAAAGAGAAAAAAAACATATTTTTCTTCTTCCAAAAATACTCTTTTCACACATTTTCAAGATTCTCCACTATCAAAGTTCAAAATAATTACAAAATTGTCATCTAATATATCAACCATTGATTATCATTAATCCAAAGGTCATAAAAGGTTCTTAGGTTCCCACATTTTTTATGGTTCTTAGAAGAACTCTCCCATATATATATATATATATATATATATATATATAGTAATTTATATAAAATGTAGTGAGTAATTTAAATTAAAAAATTAAATAAACATAATAATTTATAGTATAAAATAAAATCGGATGGGATCGATGATTAAAATGTTCTCCATTCCCAATTAACTAGGGTTTGGGATTCTTCGTACAAGTCGGGAGATTGTCCATTGGGGATGTGTGTTTTTTGTCAAGTCTGCTTTGCTCGTTAGGGATGAGCATGAGTCAGTTTGGATCGGTTTTTGGCTGAAACCAAACCCAGGCCGAAATTTTTGGTTTTTGTATATTAGAAAATGTTTGGTTTTCAGTTTTTTGATTGAACCTATAGTTTACTGTTTTTCGATTTTCATAGTTTTGGGTCGGTTTTTCGGTTTTAACAAAAAACATAAGTTTAATATTATGACTAATATTAATACGTAAGCGTACTTATTTGGTTATTGTAAATGAAAAAACATAAGTTAATATATGAGTATTAAAAATGACATGTTCATCAAAATGATAAAAAAAATTTTATTGGCTGATGCTAATTGACATACAATACAATATAAAAATTGAATTTAAGGTAAAATCATTAGGTATGGGTAAAACCAAAATTAAATTTTTTTCTAAAGCCTTTTTTTAGTTTTTATTATTTTCATTATTAAATAAACATTATATGACTATTTAAAAAACCATTCACATGGTTTCAAGGCCTTTAAAATGACGTTTGAGCATATATATGTATTGTGAATTTGAATGAATGATGATGATTGATCTGAAATTGCTAGTATATGTTTTAACGCATTTTTACCACTTGAAACTATGTGAATTTTCAAATATGATTTTAATGTTATAATTTAAACAAATCAATGATTTTTTTTAAAAAAAATTAGGTTTGATTTTATCGATAAATATGATTTTGCTGTGAACCCTATCCTATAATATAATAACTTAAATAAGTAATTAAAATGTTAAGGTTGCATTTACTTGACGAAAAATTTCATTTGTTTCAATTTTAGTTTTCAAAGAAATGTTTTAGATTTAGTTTTTCAAAAAACAATTGAGAATTCTGAAAACGCGTTCATATCATAACTCGAAAACTCCGTGTTTTCGTTTTGAGTTAGAAAAAATGGTTGAAAACATGTTGAAAATTTTTTAACATTTAATTATAAATTTTAAAATGAAAATTTCTTGAAAATGAAAATTTATTTTAGAAAATATGCAAGTGAACATGTATTCATAAAGAGATAATTGCGTAAAAAAACCCCTAACTTGTCTGTATTTTGTGATTAAAATCTCAAACCATTTTTCGTTGTATGAAAAACCCAAGGCTAATTAAAAATCAGTAAATCAATGTTTTATCAATGGGTAACCGGTTATTAATCCTACGTGGATCGGTAAGAAACCTACGTGGAATAAATTTTAATTTTTGAAACCGGTTGCCAAGTATTACACATCATTTAAACCCCAAGTGATGATGTAATCCCGTTTAAAAATTAAAATTAAAAATTATCAACGAGGGTTTAAATGATGCGTAATACTTGGAAACTAGTTTTAACAATTAAAATGTATTCAACGTAGTTTATTTACTGGTCCACGTAGGATTAATAACCGGTTTTAACAGGTTACCCATTGATAAAACCTTGATAGACCGGTTTTTTGTTAGTTCGGGGTTTTCCAATTCAACGAAAAATAGTTTGAGGTTTTAATCACAAAACTTACAAATTGAAAGTTTTTTGCGCAATTATGCCATTCATAAAACCATTGTTTTCGTTAAAAACAAATCCCGAAACCACTCCGGTTTTCATCAAATAATTTAAAAATAATTTCGATTCGGTTTTATCGGTTTGGTCCTCCGTAGACAATCCGAACCCCATGAGGTTCCAGTTTTAAGGGTGCGTTTAGTTACCGAAATTTTCAAAATTTTCATCTCACTTTTCAATGAAAATGAAAACTTGTTTAGTTTACAACAATTTCATAAATTTTCATCTCACTTTTAAAATAACACTTTTCATATTCTCTCTCTTACTTTTTTATAACCTACCCTATATTTTTTTTATAATACTCTCTTTCTCTCTCTTACTTTTCTACCACCTAATCTATTTTTCTTATTTTATAATCACCTATCTTATTTTTTCTAAAACAAAACTTCATCATTTAAACAAGTTTTCATTTTTCATATAAACCATTGTTTTTTTCTAAAAACTATAACTTGAAAACTGAAATGGAAAAATGACTAGTTTTCGTGAACTAAACGCAACCTAAGGGTGCGTTTAGTTAACGAAAACTAGTCATTTTTCCGTTTCAGTTTTCAAGTTATAGTTTTTAGAAAAAACAAGGGTATCTATGAAAAGTGAAAACTTGTTTTGATGATGAAGTTTAAGTTTTAAGAAAAATAAGATGAGTGATTATAAAATAAAAAAATAGGATAGGTGATGGAAAAGTAAGAGAGAGAAAGAGAGTATCATAAAAAAATAGGGTATGTAATAGAAAAGTAAGAGAGAGAATATGAAAATTGATGTTTTAAAAAGTGAAATGAAAATTTATGAAATTGTTGTTAAGTAAAGAAGTTTTCATTTTTGTTGAAAATTGAGAAATTTTCATAAAATAAACGCGTTCGAGTTTTTCAAGTTTTTTTCGGAATTTTTTGGTTTTGTGTTCAGTTTTGCTCGGCCCGGTGCTTGCTGCCTACTCACGCACCTTCAGCTCTCCATTCTCTTGTCTACCTCTCTCTCCGCCGTACCTATCTCCACCGTCGTCATAAACCATCGACACAAGCCGCCGGACTCCGCCGTAAGTCTTACTCGCCTCTTCTTATACTTCATTGACTAAAGCCTTATCAGTACTCTCATCTCCTTCTTAAGCGTATATACCTTTCCAACATCTGTTTTTTTAATTCAGATACCTTATTCGTAAATCGTAACATTTTAATGTAGTCTAATTTGATTATTGAGATTTTTACTTAAATTTAGGGTTGTTTAATTTGGGATTTTTATGAAATTTGAATCCAAGTTCTTTTAAATTCGTTTGATTTGGGGACTCGTTGGAATCGGGAGCATGTGTTAATCAATTACATAGTGTTTCCGTTAGTTTAGTAATTGTATGACATCTTACATAGGAAAAGTGCTGAAGAAATCTCAGAAGAAGTGGAGTTGTGAGTTATTATGTTTAGTAAGATAGAACAAAGTTTGTGGTTTGTAACACATTTGTGATTAGCAGGTGTTCATGTTTTCTTTCATCTTTGAATGTAAATTTTAAAATCATGATCATTTAGATTCAGTTTTTGAACTATTGATTTATTTGATTGCGTAGATTGCAGGAGAGGAGAAGGGATTTGTGTGAACTTAGAACCTTAACCTATCAATGGTAGCTAAGAAAGGTGGGAATAAAGGAGAAGATGCCGTGGAGGATTTGGCTCGCGTACCGCTGCAAGCCATCCTCTTGGCTGACAGCTTCACCACAAAGTTCTGGCCGGTCACCCTTGAGTGTCCGAAAGTACTTTTGCCGATAGTCAACACCCCTATGATCGATTACACATTGACGTGGCTAGAATCTGCTGGTATTGAAGAAGTTTTTGTGTTTTGTTGTTCTCATTCCAAGCAAATTATTAATTATCTGGACAAGTCCAAGTGGGTTAACCAACCAAACTTTTCCGTCACAACAATCGAATCACACAATTGTATCAGTGCTGGAGATGCTTTACGGCTTATATATGAGCGTAATGTGATACAAGGAGATTTCATACTTGTCAGTGGAGATACAGTCAGCAACATGACACTTACACAGGCCCTTCACGAACACAAGGAGAGACGACGAAAGGACAACAATGCTGTGATGACGATGGTGATTAAGCAATCAAAACCTTCTCAAATTACCCGACAAACACGGCTTGGAACAGATGAGTTGATTATGGCCATTGATCCTGCTACAAAGCAGCTTCTATATTACGAGGATAAGGCAGATGATCTCAAAGGGACGTTAACTCTTGATAAGGCATTTCTTGCTGAAAATCCTTCAATATCTTTACACAATGACAAGCAAGATTGTTATATTGACATATGCTCCCCGGAAGTCCTCAGCCTCTTCACAGACA
Organism: Centrapalus pauciflorus; assembly: GCA_020465985.1. Lineage (NCBI taxonomy): Eukaryota > Viridiplantae > Streptophyta > Magnoliopsida > Asterales > Asteraceae > Centrapalus > Centrapalus pauciflorus. The sequence goes on from JAANYP010008617.1 coordinate 307,269, forward strand.
ATTTTGATTATCAGCATCTACGTCGTCACTTTGTTAAGGGGTTACTTGTTGATGATATTATGGGTTATAAAATCTTCACTCATGAAATCCATTCAAGTTATGCTGCTAGGATTGACAATTTTCGAAGCTATGACTCGATAAGTAAGGACATAATTCAGAGGTGGACGTACCCACTGGTGCCGGATGTGCAGTTTTCGATGAATAGTGCTGCTAAACTCGAAAGACATGGAATCTATAGGGCATCCGATATATCACAATCACGTTCTGCACAGGTTGGGCCATTTACCTTTATTGGGAAAGGCAGTACTATCGGAAACAACACCATCCTTTCGAATTCCGTTGTCGGGGACGGTTGTAAAATTGGATCAAATGTTTTCGTTGATGGATGCTATATATGGCATAATGTTACCATAGAAGATGGCTGCAAACTGAAGCATGCTATATTATGTGATGGGGTCATTGTGAAGTCCGAAGCAGTTCTTGAACCTGGTGTTGTATTGTCCTTCAAGGTTGTCGTTGGACAAGAATTTACGGTTCCCGCCTACTCAAAAGTTTCGTTACTCCCGCAGCCCGTGAAAGAAGATAGTGATGAGGAGCTCGAATATGCTGATAGTAACAGTGGGATTATACCGACCACTAACACCCTTGGGAATGGAAATTCATCTAACAATGCATCTGAGATCCAATACTGGGCTTCATCAGAGATCGGTAACGGTGGGCGTGGTATCATATGGTCAATCAGTGAAATTGACCATGAAGAAGAATGGAGGCATTCAATTGCACCAATTCCTGCACAAAAACTTATCGAGCTTGCTCAAGCAGTTAACGATGATCTCGAGCTTCCTGCTCAAGATGACCCACTTTTTACACTTCCTGGCGAAGGAGAATCAGGCACTGAATCTGAAGATGATATTAAAGATGAGTCTCAATATTTCGAAAAAGAGGTGGAAGCGACGTTTTTAAGGGCTGTTCATGAAAATGTCAAAGAAGACCATATAATCCTAGAAGTCAATTCACTTCGATTGTCATACAACATGGCTCTCGAGAATTGTGCAAGTGCGTTGTTTTATTCAATGATGAAATTGGCTCTCGATACTCCCCACAGTTCAACTACTGATCTGCTGAAGAACACAAGTGATGTCATTTCACGTTGGGGGAAGCTACTGAAGCCTTACCTTCAAGGTGTAGATGACGAAATCGAAGTGATATTGAAATTCGAAGAAATGTGTTTGGAGTCTGGAAAAGAGTACGCGCCATTGTTTGTACAGATTTTGCATCTTTTATACGACAAAGATATCATTCAAGAAGAGGCCATTCTCAACTGGGCAAATGAAAAAGAAGATGCTGATGAATCTGATAAGGTCTTTGTCAAGCAATCTGAAAAGTTCATCCAATGGCTGAATGAGGCTTCTGAAGAAGAGGATTGAAATTGTGGTCAAGAAAACGACTACAAGATCATGTAAATCAGGTCGTTAGATCATAATATACATACATGATTGATGATGACTTATATATGTACAAGTCTTACTATGATTAATAGTTAATTTTACTTGCTTTTCTATTGTTTTTGCAGAGATTTGAATGCTTCACAATAAGAATAGAGTTGTTTACTGGGAAAGGAGGGGGTACAAGCGACTGGGTTTTCTGCCGCCATTGGGTTTGTGTTTCAGTTTTGTAAAACATATGTTTTCACAAGCATCTTATATGGTTAAGCTTTGGTAGAGAGATGTAGGTAGGCAAGATTGATTAATTTCTATCCTTCTATTGCTTTTGTTAGCCGAACAATGAATTTCTATCATGGAAGGGCGAGTTTGTGTTTATTGTTTTCTGTCAACTAGAATGTTTATTTTTGCAAGTATGTCAAGAGGTTAAAACCTAATGTCAAATTGCTTTACATATTATACTAGTCAAGAAAACACGATTCTGGATTCGTTTGGATTATGGGATCCTAAATGAGGTTATAAGATGTGTGCAACATTGCTTGGCCGTTCACCATTAGGCTTTCAACCTCATGCCCTTTAGACCAACAACTGCATCAACACCTTTCTAGTCACTCAGTAATTACGTCTTTAGCATTGTTATTAAGATCATAGGACACGTTTTACCATCAAAAACTATGCGTTGGCGTAGGATTGTTTTGGGCATAGGATCTTAAAAGATCATCCTTGGGATCACTAGCTGATCTGATATTGGTACAACTTCCAGTATTCAACTTCTTTTGCATTCTGTATTTCATCCTTTAGTCCCGTGTGGTCATGGCACTAAAGAAGGTACAGAAACCCGAAACTAGAAATTATAGAGCCACTTTGACTCTGGTCTGTCTTCTCTTTCTTTACTGGAATCACTGTAGCAAGCGACCACCATGGATCCTACACTTTCCTTGGTGTATGTTTAGTTATCTGAGATTGGTTATCACTGGATCAATGAAAGTAAAAAGTAGAAAGTAGAAATTGCAGCCACATAAGTTATGATAAAATGTTTGGAACTTTGATTGCTAGGATCATAAAAATCGAAATGGTCAAGCATTTTAGTTGTTGCGTGCTCGATGATCATCTTGTTTTGAAATATGAAGTTTGAATTTATATGAAAGTAACATATATTTAGTACTTCATATAAGAGGGGTTTTTTTTTGGGTGTGTTCTAAGACTGCTTATATGCTTACTGAGTTTACATAGAACAAATGAATAATAAGTAGTTTGATAAGCAGATATAGAAAAATATGCTTTTGGGTTTTGTGTCTTAGTGTAATAGAAGAAGCTAACACAGATTTGTA